>JACEVL010000618.1:602500-620000 GCA_020284085.1 Aporrectodea caliginosa | reverse complement strand
GAGGTTGCCATGGGAGACACAAATGTCTGGTGTTAATACGGGCTACGCGTAGGCCTACCTGGTGATTCTGACCAATCGGGAGGTACAGGACATCTGAACACCGCACAGAAAGAGAGAGAAAGAGACAGACAGACAGACTTACAGATTAACAGATAGAGAGACAGACAGAGAGGCACAGAGACACAGACAGACGACAGACAGATAGAGAAAGAGAGAGACAGACAGAGACAGACAGACAGATAGAGAAAGAGAGAGACAGAGACACAGACACAGACAGACAGAGACACACAGAGAGAGGGAGAGAGAGAGAAAGAGAGAGAAAGAGAGAGAAGAGAGAGACAGGCAGACAGACAGAGACACAAGCAGACAGGGAGAGAGAGACAGACAGACATCGAGAGACAGAGAGAGACATAGAGCGAGAGCTAGAGCGAGAGCTAGAGCGAGAGACAGAGACAGAGAGAGAAGATAAAACATTAGAAAGAAAAAAGATAAAAAGAATCGTTGTCTAATGAAGACAAACGCATATGCGGGAAAGACAAAGAAGAGAAGGAAGAGAGCAACCGAAGAGAAATATGTAGACAGAAAAACGCCCACTCTTGTTTGGCAAGGATTAACCGATGAAAGAAAGAACGCAAACAAGATCATATAAAGCGAATGAAACGAAAAACGGGGAAAAAGACAGAAATGAAGAGCTTCATTAATCAATGATGATTGAAATTTATGCAAATCAAACTAGAAACAGACGTAAAGAAAGGATATTAGAAAGAGACAAAGACATAAAGATTCAACATCCGAGCCATGCAGAGTGAAACAGATAAAGAGAGATACATTGACAGAGATATCTAGTAAAAGAGCCAGAGACAGCAAGAAAGGGACAGTGAGACAAAGATTGCGGGTTGCCGGGGACAGATATTTAAACGGACAAAAACAAACGCACATGCATGCATACATACAGACTGACTGACTGCTGACTGACTGACTGACTGACTGAGGGCTAGACAGATGTATACATACAGAGAGACAGACATACAGACATACAGACAGACAGACAGATAGACAGACAGACACACAGACGGGTAGACAGTCATACATGCAGATACACAGACAGACATGCAAACAGACAAAGAGACAAACAGAAACAGATTCAAACACAGACAGTCGACAAGATCCAACTAGAGACCTCTAAGAACAGTAATAAGACCTATCCGGTGCTAACAGAGCACTCAAAGGTTAGGGTTCAATCAGACCAAGCGAGATGTAAATTTCAAAACAGACACAATAAAACGAATATAATACACCCAGAGCCAGAGAACAAGACATCGCAACAGTCATATGCATTTTATCGGTGCCAGTATAGCACTTGATGGTCGAGAGGGTCAATCGGGTTAAGAATCACCCGAGAGAGGATTGACCGCATCGGAACAAAAGCCGCGACTTCTCCGGTCCGCGAACCTACCCCGCTGAACATTTTTACGAGAGTGTATTTGCGAACTAGAAGGCTTGCGTCTGAAAAGACTTATTCGGTAGAAAGCCATTTATATGGCTTGGGTATCTGAGGATCTTTTCTCCGAAAAGAAATAGTCGCCGGATATCTCGGCAACGGAGGAGTTGTCTAAAATTGTCAAATAAGACGAATTGAATTTATGAGGAAACCGTATACTTTCGCCTAAACTCGGTGCTATAAACGGATGTTGAGACGAACACGCGAACAGTGAAATAGAGCATTAATCCGATATAGAGAACTTTCGCAGAAACAGAAGGAGACACAGAAAAGACTAGCACCAAGACTAACACCAAGACTAACACTAAGACTAACACTAAGACCAACACTAAGACCAACGCAAAGACCAACACAAAGACTAACACTACGACTGACAGACCTACGTTGTACATATAAATAATTAAATACGGTGATTTCTAATATACATTCGAATATACATAATGTACACATACTAACTTACTGACTTACTTACCTACAAACTAAATTACTTATTTAAAAACATGCATAAATACATATATATCTGCATACATGCATACATACATACATACATACATACATACATACATACATACATACATACATTCATACATACATACATACATACTTACATACATACATTCATGCAGTCATACATACATACATACATACATACATACATACATACATACATACATACATACATACATACATAAATACATACATACATACATACATACATACACACACATACATACATATACATGCCTACGTAAATGAATATTATATATTCGTGTCGAGCTGTGCCAATGTTTTACAACTCTAAATGAATAGCACTGCATAGAGACTACACAGGAAAAGCAAAGCGTGCATCAATCAAGACAAAGAACTTCGTACGTTGGCACAGAACAATAGACGAATGGGCGACGAAACTGAATAAGACAACTGCAAACATACAGGGAAGTAATCGAAGAAACGCGTCAACAGTTCTTCTCTCTCTCTCTCTCTCTCTCTCTCTCTCTCTCTCTCTCTCTCTCTCTCTTTCTCTCTCGTCTTACAGTCTCCGAAAAGCGAAGAGAACGTGAAACTGGAGAAAAGACGGAGAAGGAGAAAGCAGAGAAGTAACACGACAGACGATGAAGACCGAAACTTTGACCACGACAGACGGACAACAACAAACAAACGGTTTTCCAGTTATTTAAAAGGATTCTCTGCAGATTCTTTTTAACTCCAACACTGTTCGCTTTCTGACAGTGCCAGTCCCAAGCCTGGATAAAGGAGGAGGGCGACGCTAATGCCTAATGGTCTTTGTTACCACACAGCTAGTCGTTAAAAAGGAAATACACACTCTTCGCGGAGAGTTTTCCTCTCTGACGGCGACTGCAACACGCCCGGCTCTTACAATATTAACGCACGTCTACGAATCAACCTCAGGCTGCTGCAACTCTGATTAAAGCTTGATCCGTACACGGGGACGTTAAAGGGGGTGGCACCCATTCAAACGGGCAGCGGTGGTGAGGGATCCCACCCGATCAGTTCATTGAAAAATGAGCAGGGTCGAGGCCATATAGGTCGCTATATTCGAATCCGTACATTTTCACATTTTCATATTATGTTCCAGGGTTGACTTGACCATGGTTCGTTTGGCTCATTTACGTTGGCCCTTGAAAGCCATTTCTATAGATCGTAATCGTAATCGTAATCGTAATCTCCAAATTTCTAAAGCGCCACTCGAAAGCCAAGCGCAGGGCACCAGCTTATTCACGAGCGCTGCGTCTAGTCAGAAGGGTTGTCCAAAAGAGTAGTCCGAGGAGGTCCGAGTCCGGTTTCCAGAGGATCAGATGGGTCAGAGTAGCTGCTAAGGTGGGTGTCGTTTAGGTCGAGAGTTTGAAGGTAGATGATCAGTTGAGTCGATATTCGATCGCGGCTTTATTTCGGATTTATATTGCGGTCTTGTTTCTCTGAAGTGGCGCTATATAAATTTGCAATTACAGTTATAATATTGCGATATGATGCTTTTTCAGCCTCCAAAACATAATATTATGTAATAACAGACGCTGTATAATACGTCTGCTGTTATTTTTAACTCCACCACTGTACACCCGTGCCCATAGTGCCAGTCCCAATCCTGGATGAAAGAGAAGGGCGACGCTAATGATCTTTGTTATCACACAGTGTCATTAAACTGAAACTACTACTACAGTAACTGCTGTCATTTTTACTCAATCAGTCGACTCTGTCCAATTTGTCTGATTAGTTGTGGTTATCTGAAATAAGTCTATTCTCTGTTTCTGTCATCCATACTAAAACTGACGTATTTGCTGTGGTTGAAGCTTTTAAATTAGTAAAAAGAGTGAGTTGATTCAGAGACAACGCAATTATAGTTAAGCCAGTGCAGCTTATAATAATTATAATTATAATAGTGATTATGCCAATCGGCTTTTGCTGTGGTTGTGGAATAATTTGCCTAGGCCGACGCTAGTCCCTAATCTTGAAGGGGCGCTATATAAAATTCTGATTGATTGATTGATTGATTGATTGATTGATTGATTGATTGATTGATTGATTGATTGATTGATTGATTGATTGATTGATTGATTGATTGATTGATTGATTGATTGATTGATTGATTGATTGATTGATTGATTGATTGATTGATTGATTGATTGATTGATTGATTGATTGATTGATTGATTGATTGATTGATTGATTGATTGATTGATTGATTGATTGATTGATTGATTGATTGATTGATTGATTGATTGATTGATTGATTGATTGATTGATTGATTGATTGATTGATTGATTGATTGATTGATTGATTGATTGATTGATTGATTGATTGATTGATTGATTGATTGGTAATCATCTTCGTTATGACGTAGTGTCGTGAAACAAGTTGATTGTAGGTAGGCCTATCAAAGCACTTATATAGCGCCTTTTGATAAGCTACCAAAATCTTGCATCTGCGGCTATCTTAACGGCATTTCTAACTGATATTTTCACTATAACCTCAGGCAGTCGTCACACATCTTATCGGCAAACTGCGAGAAGGCTTCACGGTGGAACATTCCTTATAAAAAGCGAAAGGGTTGGATAGGTCACGCTCTTGCTGTCGATTTTAATCAGGATTTGATTAACCAAGACGAGCTATGAAAAGAGATTAATCTTGTGCATGATTTAACAGGACGAGGCCAGTACAAATGGAAATGGCCTGAAGGGTTGGCTGAGGAGACAGCTAAGCCAACCATCTGAAGACAGAGGATCAACGGGGATTTGTCTGGACGGGTCACGTGGGTAAGAAGAGACGAAGTATACACGCATTGACAAGCAGAGAGAGAGAGAGACAGAAAGACAGACAAAGACAGACAGAGAGAGACAGACAGAGACAGACAGAGACAGACAGAGACAGACACAGACAGACACAGACAGACACAGAGACAGACACAGAGAGACAGAGAGACAGAGACAGAGACAGACAGACAGAGACAGAAAAAGAGACAGAGAGAGAGACAGAGAGAGGCACAGAGAATGGCAGAGACACAGAGAGACAAACTCAGAGGAGACAGAAGAAGATGGAGACACTAAGAATCAATAAGCGAATAGCAATTTCTATAGCACCTGTGTTGAATACGTAAGGCATCAACCGATGGCACACCAAAACCAAGCCGTTATTGCGTCGATATCCAGAAGATCAGTCTCCTAAGCCTATGGAGTATGGAGGATAAGGAATTTGAAAAGTCTTCAGTTGAGAACGAAATGACTGAGCAAAATGGACAGATACAGGGAAAGAGTTCTAAAAAGGAGGTCCAACAACCGAAAGAGCTCGTTCACCAAGAACAGTTCTTGTTTTAGGTATGACCACAGGAGACCTCGTCGAATAATTAATAATGAGTTAATTCACTGACATCACTTTTTGGCCAGCGAACAGTGAGAGAGAGATTGCGATATAGGAAGAATAGAGGTTGAGATAAGAGAGATAAAGGTAGAAGGAGGAACAAAGGCAGCACAGAGGCAGAGAAGGTTATTAAGACAGAAGCAGAGCTACCAAAGGATACACATACAGTCGAAGAGTCTGAAAAATTCTACTAGAGATTGCTAGCATTTCTTCTTAACGAAGATAAAAACAACGGCTATCGGCGTAACAGATGTTATCGTACGATTAACAAGTTGATGATTGGGTCAAAAGCCAATCCAAGTGCATTTGTCACTCCCCTTATATGACCGCTTGTATGTCAGCCTCTCTGTTCCTGTGTCTATGCTTCTGCTGTCGCTGGCCGTAAAAATTCTGTACAGCACATTCATCATCATAATGTCCGTCTTCGTTGATCACGGTCGTTTTTCTCTCCTAGGAATAGTTCTCCATGATATCGTCATCCACCTCATTACACTCCTGCTTTATCGTCTCATTTGTCTTCTCCTTCCTCCGCCTATCTTCGTCTTCTTCTTTTTATCTTTCTACTTCCTCTTCTTCTCTTTCTCCTTTTTCCGTCTTCTTCTTCACATTTTTCTCTTGTTCATCATCATCATTATCATTTTTTTTATCATCTTCGTCGTCTTCCTATACGCATTCTTCTCCTACGCATTCTTCTCCTGCGCATTCTTCGCTATATTGTTCGTCTTCTACAGCAACTATTATTTCTTCCCCTTTCCCCTCTCCGCTTACAGGCCGAGCGCTCTGTCTATATACTTGTGGAATGTTTTGGATAGTAGTACTGTCTCAGTGGACAGTATCACATAGGAAGCTGAGAGGGATGGGCTTTAAAGCGTTACAGGTCAACCTGCTGTGGTTCTAACACAGTCTTCTGAACCACTTTGAACCCTTGCTATGTTATGCTATGCTATGTTAATAATAATAATAATAATAATAATAATAATAATAATAATAATAATAATAATAATAATAATAATAATAATAATAATATTCTTTATTGAACAATCCGGTTGACAAACCGCAACCGGTTACAGTGTACAGTTATGCAATCGAAACAATTCACAAGAACACAAATGACAGAAGACATAAATCTTAACTACTAACAGAACAGACAGCCTGCAATACACGGCGCTAATAGCAACCTACAAAGCATGTCCGCCTACGGAACTCGATCTCGGTACCTCTCGCTCTCTGTGCCAGTGTGTTATGTCGTGCTATGTGATGTTATGTTATGCTCTATGTTATGTGATGCTATATCGATTGGGCAACTGCGTCGAAGGACCAAATTGAAGACATCAGCAGGCATGCGTATTTACCTATTTTCGACAAGAAAGTAATCCTTGTGTTGATCGTAGCAGACGCCTTTGTTACTGAACTCCGTGGCTGTTATGATGACCGACGTCGTTCCTCCCTCCAGCCAACGTCCGTGCCACACCTTCGGAAAACTACAGTCCTCGCCGCCAGCACTCCACATGCTCCCTGAAGTCAATACACACAAAGAACTATCACTCGATTCACTCTAATTAATCCATTCTTTGATATAAAAAACCACTTCTTAAATGTGTAGTGTCGTTCTACTACTACCAGTGTACCATGTAAGGTTAGTCAGTAAGTCTACTGTAACACTCTTTATTGTCTAAACACCAATTATACACTATGTAAGTTACACAGAGCTCGTGACTCCACCACACGCACCGACTGGTGATAATTGCCGGAACTGTCCTTAAATACTCCCACGATGACGACGATGGCAGCCTAGCCCGGCCAGCCGCACATGCATGCACCAGCTCCTCCCATGATGACACTACATGGTCAGTCACAATAAAAACCCGAGCCGCGGGTTTTCTTGCAACCCAGGTGCGTGTGGAGAACCAACAAATAATCAAGCGCGATAACAGTAAAACAATGAAAGTTCAAATCAACTAGTAAGCGACAATCAAAGCGTAATAACATCGTACGTCTCAATCAGCATAATCCATAATGTTGATAAACACAAGAAAGCTAACATGACATCAGTAAATAATGTACTCAAACGCGAAACTAAACGATAACAATAAAGTTCGGTTAGCAATCACAACCAAAACTAAAGAAATAATGTAACCATTATTGTAAAGCGAGTGGAACATTGAACTCCGAACTAGAAATGTAAAGTTTAACAGAATAACGCTTTGTCGGTCCAATAATGTTCTCCAGTTGTCTAGCTGCACCGCAAGTAATGGGTAGCGACTGCGGCAACAAAATACGAATTTGTGACGGTTTATGTAAAACTGTAATGTGCCACTGAAACCGTAATTTACGTCCCAAACAACGACGCGAGAGACTAATGTGAGAAATTGCATTTACAGCGACGATGTCATAATCATTCAAAGCATATCGCAGCTCGTACCAAGGAATCACAACCGTGTCTTCTGTGTTTAATATGTGCATAGTTAACCGAACCGACTTAGCAGTCGACGATTTCCCACAGTAGCAAAATTTCCGAACAATCCCACTTAAAAATATGAACAAAAGAAACATGATCACCGTAATCTGGAACCAAGGGAACTCTGCATAACCCAATGAAACCGTGGAACTGGATGTGGTAACAGTTGGTGACCGTGAAAAAATCCAAACCGGTGGAGTCACGAGCTCTGTGTAACTTACATAGTGTATAATTGGTGTTTAGACAATAAAGAGTGTTACAGTAGACTTACTGACTAACCTTACATGGTACACTTGTAGTGTCGTTCTACTACTACCAGTGTACCATGTAAGGTTAGTCAGTAAGTCTACTGTAACACTCTTTATTGTCTAAACACCAATTATACACTATGTAAGTTACACAGAGCTCGTGACTCCACCACACGCACCGACTGGTGATAATTGCCGGAACTGTCCTTAAATACTCCCACGATGACGACGATGGCAGCCTAGCCCGGCCAGCCGCACATGCATGCACCAGCTCCTCCCATGATGACACTACAAATGTCAAACATCAAAACTGGCATTTAATAGATGGCGCCACTGGCTATTCAAATGCCAATAGCGCCACCTATCTGTCTGCTAGCGCTTTTCTGAGGTACTTGTATGACGCAACTTCAGTGTCTAATTATAGAAATGGCCAAATGCAATACAGTAAACTAATTAACAAACACAATGCCATTCATTCAATTCAGTCAATTACGCCTTTCTTTCTGTTCACTCAAAAAATTTATTTAAAACGTTTAATTAGGCCCTCCTAATTTATTTTCAATTGGTACAATGCGTTCGGTAGCCTATTTCAATTTATTCGATCAATCTGTCATTAACAAAGAACGGGGACACTAGGAAACGTTCAATTCACACCGTTTTAAAAATCAAGTTAATCAATTAAACTCTTAGATCCGCTCTTAGATGTAGCTGGATTCATGTGATTAATTTTGTAGAATGTTTTCAGATCGACAATTACTCGTTCAATCAGGTAGGCCTACTACTTCGTGTAAGTCACAACACCGTCAACTCACTACGTGCAGTCTGTTGGCATTGTTTGCCGCTTAACGTATTAATTAGTTTCTAATTCATTAATAAGCATTAGCATTAGTTGAAATTTCATATATTCTTTTACTTACTGACTGACTGGCTTGCTTATTGGCTTACATACTCACTGATTCGTTTCCCTACTTGCTTACATAGTATGCCTAACTACTTTCTTAATTACTTACTTACTTAATCTCTAACTTGTTAATTACTTATTTATTTACTTACTTACTTGCCTACTTACATGCCTTTCTACCTAATTACATGCTTACTTATTTCCCTATTTACTTACTTACAATTACTTACTTACTTGCCTACTTACATTCCTTTCTACCTAATTACTTGCCTACTTTATTTGCCTATTTACTTACTTACACACTGGCTATCTTGCTTGCAGGGCGTTTGCTGTAAATGCAAAGAAACGTTGGAGGCGATCTCCACTGGGAGCATTTACTTTCGGACAAGAAGTTGAGGGCAGCTCGAAGATTCAGCAGAGGCTGTTTCCCGCTTCCGGGCAAACATCAATTTCGATGCAAGGTTATTCAGCTCGCTCACACACCGACAAACGGGCACGTGCTGATCAATACATATTGTCCACCCGCAGTATGCCACAGCAAGACGTCGGAAGACTCCAAGGACCGTCGTCGTAATGAAAAAGAATACTAGCGGAAGAGGACAAAGGATAATTTTCGAATAAACAATAAGGATAAAAGAGGCAAAAACGGAGAAGAAACTGTCGGAAGCCGTGAAGAACGACGACTTCCACTTCTTCTTCATCTTCGATGTTTATACGTTAATTCCAAACGTCGTTGGTCTTTCTTCTTCCTCTTAGATGCATGCGCTAAACTAATTTTCTTCGGAAGTATATGAGAGCTGGCCGTCTGCCATTCCAGTTCCATCCATCTTTATTTAAAATTCATAAATTATTTCTTGTTCGTGAGAAAGACCGTTGAGAAAGTGAAAGCCTTATGAATATTTCATCTTGAAATATTTCGGCGCTTCAGCGTCGTTATGAACCTCGACAATTCATTGTCGAACGATGAATATTTATATTCACTTTTAAAATACAACAGAGCTCTTCGGCAACCGCAAGGCATTGTTTTAAAGTGCATTAGCAAATGCAGGACCTAATTCAAATCTTCGAATCGTTCTCTTTTATCCAAAATATATCTTTCTAGTAGAGCTGGTCATTTCCTGGTCTAGTTCTATCCGTCTTTATTTTCAAGTTCATAAATTATTTGTTCCTGTCCGCGTTGCAGCCAAAAGCTTTTATGACTATCGTGCAGGAGCCATGCTAGTCATCGTGATTAATAAACGTTGAATTACCCTGCTCTAGTTTCAAGCAACAGACTCGACTTACTTTAATCTAGTTTCATCAACTTAATCTCAACTGAAATATTTTTATTGTGGGGCACTACAGTAGCCGAGTGGGTATACAGCGCTCGGTCTGTAACGCGAAGAGTATGAGTTCGAGTCTCGCCCGAGCCAGTTAGTTTGTAGGGACCTTGAGCAAGTCCTTCACTCACAATAATTGCTCAGCGCCATCGATGTTCTGTCGTATGGTCGTGTGCACTTCTGAACTAAGGAAGAAGAGTAGTATCAAATACGTTGTATTGTATTGTATCTTCAGTTGTATCTGGAATGGTCTCCCGTTCGAGATACGCCTGTTACCTAGGGATAATTCATCTACGTTCTACAGGCTCCTTAAGACTTACTTGTATCACCGTGGTTGGACTGGGAGCGCCTCTGAGTAGGCTTCTTGAATGGGCGCTATATAAATTCTTGAAATGAATGAATGAATGCTGTGTTGCGCTATGCTAGCTACACTACAATAGAAAATACGTTACTATACTCTGCAATGGGGCACGGTGGTCGAGTGAATCAAGCGCTCGGCCTGTAACGCAGAGAGTACGGGTTCGACCATCCACTCAAGCGCGTTACCGATGGACCACCGTGTCGCATTTATATAACGCCTTTATAAGAAACTCGTCAAAATTGTCGATCTCGCCTCGTAAGCCAGTCAAAGCACTTAATGCTGCGTTTTGAGTCGATTTCCTGTTTTCATTTCCTTCTTTCATTCGCGCCTCTCGTTCCAGTCCAATCCTTTTCATTGTCCCGCTTATCTTGTTCTTACATATCAGGCCTCGTCCTCCATCCCCTGCCCCTCCTACCTCTCCTCCCCGTCACTTCCCTCTCTCCCTATCGTCACTTTTCCCCTCTTCTACCTCTCGTTCTTCTCCTCCTTCTCCTCCTCCCTCTATGTCTTCTTTCACTCTCACATCCTTCTATATCTTACTGCCTCCTTCTCCCCTTACTCTTTCTTACATTCTCACTATGTCTTACATTCTCCTTCTCCTCCTCCCTCTATTATACGTTTCCCTCCTCTCTCTTTTGTTCCGCACTGGTTCGTTTTTACTGTCTCTTTCTCCCTTTACTTCTACTCTTCTTCTCGTTCTTCCCTTTTCCTTCCTCTCCATCTTTCCTTTTAATCTTCCTCCTCTTCCTCTGCTATATTTTAGGTTTAATGTCTTTTATTCCAAAAATTTACGACCGATATTTAACTTCCCCGCTTTCACATAAACTTCTATTGTTCATGTCCGCCAATATGACTGGTTTTCTTGGATGATACTGGTTCCCTACTATACTACATCGTAGTACATCCTCCTCTTCTTCCCTCCTCCTCCTTTTTTCTTCTTCCCCTTTAGTGTTTCTCGTGTTTTCTGTTTTCTCTCTGCTCTGTCTGCCCATGTTTCGCTCCTTCTCATTTTCCTCGTACCCTTCATTCTTCTCGTTCTTTTCTTCGTACGCTTCTGACTTACAATTCTACTCCTCTTCTTCCTCTTCTTCCTCCTCCTACTGTTCTTCTTCCTTGTGTCTTCCTCTCCTTCTTCATTCCCATCATCTCCAGTTAAAGACTCGTATTTCGATCGAAAGAGGAGGTGGAGGAGTACTAGGAGTAAGAGGAGGCAGGGGAGAAGTAGGAGTATGAGAAGTAGAAGGAGTAGGAGAGGTAATAAGTAGAGGAGGATAGTATGAGTTATTGTAGTATTAGGAAGAAGAGAGAAGGAGGAGGAGGAAGAAGAGCAGGAGGAACAGGAAGAACAGAGTTGTAGTAGTAGTAGTACTAAGAAGAGAGCGGAGGAGGAGAAAGAGGAGTAAGAGGAGGAAGGGAGAAGTAGGAGTAGGCCTATGAGAAGTAGGAGGAGTAGGAGTGGTAATAAGTAGAGGAGGATAGTCAGTGTGATTCTCGTTAACAATAACGATAACGAAAATGTTCGTTAACGAAAATAAAATGATTTCGTTAACGATCGTAATCGTAATCGTAATCGTAATCTCCAAACTTCTAAAGCGCCACTCGAAAGCCAAGCGCAGGGCACCAGCTTATTCACGAGCGCTGCGTCTAATCAGAGGGGTTGTCCAAAAGAGTAGTCCGAGGGAGGTCCGAGTCCGGTTTCCAGGGGATCAGAGAGGGGCACAGCAGATGTTAAGGCGGGTGTCTTTTAGGTCGAGGATTGGAAGGTACAGGATCAGATGAGTCAGGATAAGAGTTCTTGAAAAGCAGAGACTTTAGTTTAGAGTGGAAAGCCTTGGGGTGATGGATAGAGGAGCCTGAGGCAGATGATGGTGGATGATTGGCGATGATGGTGGAGGAACCGAAAAGTGCGGAATTCAGGAGGTAGATCGTTCCAGAGACGCGGCGCAGTGTTGGATATTGCTCGGTTGGAGAACTTGAGATGAGTAGTGACCGGGGGTCTAGAAAGAGTGAGAACGGAGGATGATCGGGTAGAACGGGTTGGCTGGATGGTGAAGAGTTCGCGGAGATATCTGGGCTGGGAGTGTTGTAGGGAGTTGTAGGTTAGTGATAGGACTTTGAAGTGAATTCGCTCTGGGATTTTTAACCAATCGAGTGATTTGAGGACTGGAGTGATGTGATGATGCTTGGGCGTTCTGGTGACGGCTCTGGCTAATGAGTTTTGGATGAGCTGCAGACGCTTTAGTTGGGTGGCTTCAAGGTTGAGAAAGAGGGAATTGCAATAGTCGAACTTTGAGTGGACAATGGAGGTAGCAATGGTGGAGGCAGTTTTGAAGTCGAGCATGGGTCGGATGCGGCGGAGGTCACGAATGTGCATGAAGCAGGAGCGCGAGAGGTTGGAGATGTGATTAGAGAAGGAGAGATGTGGATCAAAAGTAACACCAAGATTGCGGACAGGGGCATCAGAGGTGAAGGTAAGAGATGAAGAGTTAGTAGATATATAGGTGTATTGAAAGGTCAGGTATTTTCTTGATTTGGTCACAGGAAGGCCGAGGATGATGAATTCTGTTTTGGAAGGGTTGAGGCAAAGCAGGTTGGACGACAGCCATTGAGAGACTAGGTTAACCACATTGAGTAGTTTTGCAATGGAAGTAGAAAAAGAGCTGGGGAGAAGGATATGTAGAGTTGGGAGTCGTCTGCGTAGAGATGGTGGTCAACAGAAGAGGATTTTATGAGATGGCTTAATGGTGTAGTGTACAGAATGAAGAGCAGTGGGCCCAGGACGGAACCTTGAGGGACACCACAGCAGAGCGGGAGGGGTTGCGAACAATGACTGGATGCTTTAACAGAGAAGGATCTGGAAGACAAGTAGGACTGAAACCAACATAGAGCAGTACCAGAGACGCCAAACCAAGATGAAAGTCGATGAAGAAGGAGGCTGTGATCGATGGTGTCAAATGCGGCAGAGATGTCAAGGAGACAGAGGCATGCAGGAGACTTGCTGATGGCTGACGGCAGAGACCAGTTTATTGTACAGAGAGGCGAGTAGAGTTTCTGTGGAGTGGTGTTTAGTGAAGCCAGAATGGTGGGGGTTGAGGAGTGAGTTAGAAGAGAGGTAATCGTTTAGCCTGGAAAGGACAATTCGTTCAGTTAATTTAGATAGAAAGGAGAGGTTGGAGATAGGTCGGTAATTAGATAGGTTTTCCTTGTCAAGATTTGATTTTTTCAGAAGTGGAGTAACAAGAGATTGCTTGAAGACCATTGGGAAATTGCCAGAAGAGAGTGAAAGATTTATGATTTTAGTGATTACTGGAATGAGGACGGAGGCACAGTCTTTTAGAAGATAGAGATAACTATAACTAAAAAATATCATTAACTATAACTATAACTATAACGAAAATAACACTAACGAAAATTCACCTTTATTTTCGTTAATGCAAAAAATAAAAATAGGAAGTGCAATATGGACAATTTGACATAAATGAGAATGAAAAATGTAATATTTTTATTATGCAATTTGTCAATTACTTTCGAAACTCGTGTATTCATGAAGCCGAATGCACCCATGCTTCAAAGGCTTTCAAAGCTGTGAGCAAATTGTGAAACAGCGTGTTAATACGCACAATTTTGCTTATAACCTTAATTATTGTAACTAAGTAGTAACTAAAATTAACTCAAATAAAAATCCATTAACTATAACTATAACTATAACTAAAAAATAATACTAACTATAACTATAACTATAACTAAAATAAAATCTGTCAGGAGAATCACACTGAGGATAGTATGAGCTATTGTATTAGTGGGAAGAAGAGAGGAGGAGGAGGAGGAAGAGAGTTGTAGTAGTAGTAGTAGTAGTACTAAGAAGAGAGGGGAGGAGGAGGAGGTGGAATGTGTCTTCATATTGTGGCGTCGACATCATCTCGTGTAATTGAATCAATGAGCGACTGGCAACACGTCTAAACGACAATCATTGATTTATTGATTTGTTCCAAGATCCATTTGCAATGTCCAGCATCTGTACAAAAAGAACATCATCTGTCTGCCTGTCTGTCTATTTGTCTGTCTCTCTATCTGTTTGTAACTTTGTATGTATGCATATCCTCGCGTACGTCTGTCTATATTCTGGTCTTTTGCCTGCCTGTCTCTATATGTCTGTCTGTTTGCATGTTTGTATGTATGCATGTCTGCTCGTCCGTCTGTCTGTTCTTTATGTATGTATCATGTATGTACATATGTATGTATCATATATGCATGTCGGCTTGTCCGTCTGTATATATTCTGGAGCTCTCTTACATGCAATGTGCGACTTTAGTAATATAGCACTTAAGTACTACTAGTAACAAACACCTGTATGAGTAGTAATCAAGAAAGGTTAGTATAAGCTATTAGCTAATAGCTATATGCTTGGCTCCTCTTGCACAGTAGGCTACGTACTGATTCGTGACTGAAACTATAATACTTGTTTTGTGCAATAAAGACACCCAATTCAAATGAATGTACGTACATATCAAGACACTACAGAAAAACAGGGACAGAGACAGAGAGAAACAGACATAGACAGAGACAGACCGACAGAAAGAGACAGACAGAAAGACAGACAGAGAAGAATATAGATGCTTGGACATAGCGCATTTTAAGTAGCCCCAAAGTTCGGCACCTCTCTCTATCCAACAGATCTAAGCAAGTGCGTTCTCAGCCACTCTGCACTTATCTCAGTCTTTTTCTCTAAATGCGCTATATAAAAGAACTGTGAACGATCGTACTACTCACTGTTGTTCCCACTGTCTCCACGAAACTGCGTTGTATTCCTTTGTAGGGCTATCCCCTGCAGAAAAACAGACCGCGGTTCGCCCAATCGTGTTGACTGAAATTACGGCCGACTTACAATTCTTCGGCCAAACAAGTCATTAACGGAAGAACAGTTCATTTACAATGCGACAGAACGAATTGCCGTCGGCGCCCATAAACACGTAACGAAATTGGCTTTATCAGCCCAGAAGCAGCAACAGTGGAGGGCTGAGGAGCAGGCGACATAGGAGATGTCATACGAGAACGGTAAGAAACTAGAAGTGTTGAGGATTGGAGTGTGATGTGTAACTGGAAACGCACGTTTATGATGATTAGTAACACATCTTCAGTTAGCTCAATTAACTGGCTGACTGACTGACTGACTTTTGTAATTGTAATAACTCGTTCATTCACTTACTTGAATGACTGACTGGTTGATTGACTGACTGATTGACTGAATGACTGGCTGACTGACTGACTGGCTGACTGACTCATTGACTGGTTGATATATTGACTGACTGGCTTACTGGCTGACTGATTGGTTGATATATTGACTGACTGGCTTACTGGCTGACTGATTGGTTGATATATTGACCTACTGGCTTACTGACTGATTGACTGGCTGACTGACTGACTGAATGACTGACTGCCTGACTGACTGAATGCCTGACTGACTGACTGACTGACTGACTGACTGACTGACTGACTGACTGACTGACTGACTGACTGACTGACTGACTGACTGACTGACTGACTGACTGACTGATGTATTGACTGATTGGCTGACTGACTGACTGACTGATTGACTGACTGACTGATGTATTGACTGATTGGCTGACTGACTGACTGACTGACTGGCTGGCTGACTGACTGACTGACTGACTGACTGACTGACTGACTGACTGACTGACTGACTGACTGACTGACTGACTGACTGATTATATTGATTGACACCAACAGAATCGCCCACTCAATCACCCACTCAATCACCCACTCAATCACTCACCGAATCACCTCCGCTGACCGAATTTCATCAAAGACCAAATGGCATTTTTATTTACCGCACGGGGGCGGAACACTTCCTCGGTTACAATTCTCAAGCAAGAACTCAGAATAATATGTACACAACGCGAAGAAGCCACTTGAACTTATCTTCAGACTGCGGCAATCCCCCAAATCCTGGCCTTCCGCAAGGGCTTCCCCGGAAGCAAGTGTTCCCACGCCAGCCATAATGGCTGAGCCAGAGAGATACAGAGAGCTTAGAGCGACTGAGAGGCAAATGGTCTGAAGACCGGTAAGTAAAGATGGATGGCTGCCTAATAGAGAATTGCTGTTGAGCTCTGTTCACGATGAACACTCGGATGCCACGACTCATCATCAACAGATCAGATTTATCTCTTCCGGGAGACATCGACTACTTAGTCAACAGGACCGCCTCTGTCTTTCCCTGTCTTTCCCTCGCTCTGTCTCTATCTTTTTCTGTCTCTCTCTGTCACTGTCTCTCTCTCTCTGCATGTCTATGTCTTTCTCTCCCTCTCTTTACATCTCTCCCTCTCTGTCTCTCCCTCGCTCATTCTCTCTGTCTCTCTCTGTCTCTCTCTGTCTTTCTGTCTCTCTGTCTCTCTCAGTCTGTCTCTGTCTCTCTGTATGTCTCTGTCTGTCTGTCTGTATCTCTCTCTCAGTCTCTCTCTTTCTCTCTCTCTCTCTCTCTCTCTCTCTCTCTCTCTCTCTTCCTCTGCCTCTCTTCCCCTCTTGGTTTCCCTCTCTGTATCGTTCTTTATCTATTCCTCTCTCTCAGTCATCCACCTTATCTCCCTTTTCCTCCCTCTCCCTCTCTGCATGTCCCTCTTCTCTTTTCTCTTCCTGTCTCACCCTCTCTCTCTCTCCTGAGTCCTATGGCACCGGGTATTGTGGCTGTATTTGCTTGACTCCATTGTGGCAACATCGAATATTATATATATAAATATATCCTAGATCATATATCGAGCATTGTATGCGTCATATTCTGGTATAGGCTATCACTGCCTTTATGAGGTTTTCAAAACGCTCT
>JACEVL010000618.1:582500-597500 GCA_020284085.1 Aporrectodea caliginosa | reverse complement strand
GTACGGCCCGCGGGCCACATCCGGCCCGCTAAGGCCTTTAATCTGGCCCGCGGAACTCTTCTTGAAGAAACAAATAAATTTGGAAAATTGAAAATTTTAACGCCGGTGTAGGGCCTACTCTGACATGCATATTGACAAAATCCATGTCGCTGTTTGTAAGGCACTGTGCCTGATATGCAATGATAGCCTACCATTGCAGTGCTTAAAGAGTACAATATTCCGAGACATTATGAATCCAAACATTCATAGCATTACTCACAATTCACTGGACAGCTGCGCACAGAGAAATTTTTGTCTTCGGAGTTTTGGCCCGTGGAGATTTAGAAAGTCAGCAATGTGGCCCACCGCTGGAAAACTTTGGAGACCCCTGGTATAGTGGCCAAGGAGGGACTTGTGATATGGACGTAGAGAACGCAAGGTATGAAAGGCCGTTAAACCTGGAGGACCTTTGAAACAGCCCTTCACGTGTCTTTTATTATTAGCATTGTACCTGGCACTTGGGAACCTTTTATCCGTTTTATGTATTTTTAATAAACTTAGAATATATTTTGTTTTTGTTTACTGTAGTGTAGGATTGTATACTTGTGCAGGTATTAGGATAATAAGGTTTTCATCATAAAAATTTTCTTCAGTTACTTTAACGGTTATTCTGCAATATTTAGTTTGAACAAAATTAATAAAGGCTCATTTTCTGGGGAAAATGAATCTGCAAAAATTAGCCCGCGATTGGCATACGGCTCCTGAGCTGCCCTTAAAATCTTAGGGCCGCCCTCTGTTAAAGAAGTTGCCCATGCCTGATCTAGAACTATTAAAAGTTAGCCAGCTAATAGTTAGTTTGCTTGATGTATGTATGTATGCATATATGTCTGTCTGTATGTATGTATGAATGCACGCACGCATGTGTATATATATATATGTATGTATGCATGTATGTAAATAGGGATGTTTGTATGTACGCATGTATTTTTAAACGGAAATGGAAAGGATGTGTTCCGACGGATGTGGCTGGAAAAGAGTAATATAGTCGTCCATTGTGTCTCTGATGTCATTGTGTTTCTGGCTAATAAGCGGCTTCTTCAAAGGAACACGGAGGACCACCGACGAAGATTAAAGGTATTTCATGTAAAGCAGTTGATGCTCTGCTTCCGGAGTGGGGAAAGTTGCCCTCCTCTGGGACAATAGGGGAGTAATCAGGCCTGACATTCAAAAGACTTGAAGGCGCTGCATCAGCGCAAGCTAGTTTTTCCAATTAGGAACAGCGGTTAGGTCTCCGTTTCGTTGTTTCAACAGGATTTGCTGCAACGAAACATCCTGTGATTTGCAATATATGGAAGGAAAATGGTCTTTATTACTTATTTAGGGAGTTTATTTATATAGCGCCACGACAGAAAAGTACCGGAGGCGCTCTCTACGCCAGCGTTAACGATGTAAAATCCACTTACAAACGAGCATTCATCCGGTGTGATGTGTGATTCTGGGAGATATTACCGTCTTAATAATTATTCGATGTGCTATTCATGATGCATTCAGATGCATTCAGATGCGGTCTTAATTAATGTCAGTGCATGTGTTGCAGGCACACATACATGCACACATACATGCATACACAGATACATACATACATATACATACATATAGGGATGGGCCGATTAATCGTTCGGTAATCGGTTCGGGCCGGATTTTGCACTAATCGGTATTAATCAGAATCGGCGATCCCAGGCCTTAAAATCCGAATTGCAAAAAAGCAATATTTTGACCAAAAACAATTCCTTTTTTCATTAATACAAAAATAGTATTCTGTTTTGGCGACCTCCAACGGTAATATTTAATCTAAAATATTGAAAATCTGTGTAAAATAATAAAATTGTGAGTCGACGCATCATCATGGGGGGTCCGGTGGCGCGTTGGATAACATCTGGCGAAGAGTGCGAGAGGTACCGAGTTCGAGCCCCGTTAGGGCGGATTTGCTTTGTAGGCTGCTATTAGCGCCGTTGTATTACAAGCTGTCTGTTCTGTTAGTAGTTAACTAGTTAAGATTGTTTCAATTGCATAACATGTAAATGTACAGCGCAGTGCGTTTGTCAGGCGCTAAATTAAAGAAAAGATATTATTATTATTATTATTATTATTATATTATTATTATTATTATTATTATCAACATGGCGGACAGTCGGTTGTTTTAGTAACAAACAGTGCCTACAACCAAATAAAAGTGAATATTGCCCATTAATCGGATCGGAATCGGAATCGGCGAAAAGCAGGCCAACTAATCGCAATCGGAAATCGGCAAAAACATGCCAATCGGTACATCCCTACCTACATACATATACATACATAGGGCCTACATACATGCCTACATATATACATACATACTACAAACATACATAGAGACATATATACATGCGTATATGCATACATTGTCAAACACGGACCAAAACCAAACAGTTATAAAAACGGTTGGGTTTGGGTGTGCCATCAGTTAAGCTATAAAAACCACTATAGAGTGAGAAGTTATTACTTTTTTTTTACCCGAGGTAGTACTAATCCCTCAGGCTATCAAAACTATTATCCGGAGAAAGGAAGATGGTTTTCTGGAACGGTTATTACTTAATATATTATAATTAATGGTTATTCGAAATGTAATGTCATAGAATGTAAACTGACGTTAGGTAGTCAAATGAACTGTTGTGGAAAAAATCTGACGCCACTTGATGAGATTTACATCGTGCGTCCCACCCTGAACTGTCTCGCTCCACATAACATAAGTGCATGGGCAATATTCGCATCTTTTATGTAAGGGTGACCGCTGTCCATTTTCTGGACCCTTGCTTGTCCATCGTCGAACTGACCACTTTGACCGGCCATTTCGATCAGATCACGCAGTGAATTTTTCATAGGTTCGACGCTATAAACTTCCTGCCAGTATTAAATTACCCCAATATCCGGAAAATGAGAATCCGATTTTATCACAGTGTGAACGCGCATAAAGTCGATACTCATAAAAAGTGGTGTACATTAATGGGTGTTTTGTTATATTTAGGTTACAGATGTGCATGTATGTATACATGTATGTAGGGTATGTATAATTGTATATGTATATACGTATGCATGCATGTGTGTGTTTGGGTGTTTGTATGCATGCATTCATATATGCACGCTTGTAGGTTTGCATGTATGCATGCATGTGTGTATGTATAATGTATACATGTATAAAATGGCCAGAAATTGACAAAATCGTCTTTCTGTTTCGGCGCCATATTTATTACCGGTTGCCATGGCAACGCGAACGCTCGCAGAAAGCGCCCGCTGAACAGATTTGACTTGCGAAAAGCCTAGTATTCGCCCAGTCCAATTAGTTCAGCTTTCCGCCTCTATGTATCTGTGGGGTTTCCCTCTATATCTCTCTCTCTCTCTCTCTCTCTCTCTCTCTCTCTCTCTCTCTCTCTCTCTCTCTCTTTGTCTCTCTCTGTTTCTGTCTGTTTCTCTGTCTCCGTATATGCTGGTGTCTTTTTGCTTGTCTCTGATAAAGTCTGTGTCGCTTTCAATGCCTCTTCCTATGCTTCTTTCTCTACCTCGGTCTCTGTCTTTATTGCTCCTATACTACTACTACCATTAGCACTGCCACTACCACTGCTACTGTTGATGCTGCTGCTGATACTACTACCGCTACAACAACAACAACAACTACTACTACTACTACTACTACTACTACTACTACTACTACTACTACTACTACTACTACTACTACTACTACTACTACTACTACTACTACTACTACTACTACTACTACTACTACTACTACTACTACTACTACTACTACTACTACTACTACTACTACTACTACTACTACTACTACTACTACTACTACTACTACTACTACTACTACTACTACTACTAATAATAATAATAATAATAATAATAATAATAATAATAGTAATAATAATAATAATATTGTTATTACTACTACTACAACTACTACTACTTCTACCACTACTTCCACTACTACTACTATCACATCTATTACTACTATTACTTCCCTTCCACTACACTTATAGATGTGCATACTCTCTGCTTTGTGGTATTACCATGCAGTGAAGGTTGACCAAACTGGTATGATCAGGCAATTTATTAGTATCAGCGTACTAAGATTCAAGGAGCTTGCTTGCTGCACGTGTTGGTACTCGAATGAAGGTGCTTGGAAGAAGCCTTTCGTTCAAGTGCCTTCATCTGGCTGCTCTGGCACAGGACACAGACTCCATCGTCTCGGCTGCAGCTTCAATATTGTATAAGCAGCGGCATATGCTCTCTGACGGGTAGCCGGATGAAAAGGACTTGTTTGCAAATAAATACCCCGCATGCTTAATTATTTACCGCTCTTCGTTGATTTATGTCTTGGATCGACCTTGAGCCAAGAATCCGTGCTGGATTGGCTGCGTTTTAATAGCCAAACAGAGGAGTCTGTTCGTTGGGCGGTGGATGGGTGTGTTCGTTTCGAAGCGCATGCGCAGTGGTTGTCTGCGGTCGCCTAGGAACGGGACTTGAGTTGTCTAATGCGAATGGACAAACGTTAATTATAGGGAGATGGTTGGGGATACGTTGGATGGTCTGGTTTTGAGTGACGCTATGAATGGACGACTGTCACGTCGGTTGACTTTGTTGGGGGAGATTGACCCTTTAAGGACGAGGAGGAGGAGCAGGGGAAGGGGACAGGATGAAGAAGATGGGGAAAGATGAGGACGGCTGAAGAAGGAGGAGGAGGAAAGAGGAGATGGAGCACGAGGAAGTGGGGTAGAAGGAAGGAGGAGGAGGGAAATGGAGAAGGAAGAAGGAGGAGGAGGAAGGAAGAGGTAGGAGGAGGAGGAAGATGGAGGAGGAAAATGACGAATGAAGGAGATGGAAGAAGGAAAAGAAAGAATGAGGAGGAGGAAGAGGAAGGAGGAGGAAGAAGAAGGAAGAAGAAGAAGCAAGAAGAAGAAGAAGGAGGAAGAAGATAGACAAAAAGCAGAAACAGAAGTGAAACAAAACTCTTGAAACTTGGATCTTATGCTAAAACACATTGAGGTATAGGTTTTAGCATATTAGGTAACAAAAAAAAGCAGAAACAGAAGCGAAACAAAACTCTTGAAACTTGAATCTTATGCTAAAACGCATTGAGGTATAGGTTTTAGCCTAGTAGGTACCAACAAAGCAGAAACAGAAGCGAAACAAAACTCTTTCAACTTGTTTCAGGATTTAAACGAGGATTTTAACCCTCAACCTCTTGACTGACTGTCTAACACGCTTACCAAAGACTGTCAGACACACGCGAAATGAATAAACTGGAGAAACATCAAGATTGGAAGACAGAAGAACTAAACAAGCAAAGACAGAAGAAAGATATAATAAATGAAGCAGTATAGGAAGCACTGCGTTCAATGAGCGATGGAGATAAAACGGCGAAAGGAACAGCTGCGAGAGAAGGATTAGGGATAATTGGAGGAAGAAGAGGATGCTGAGGAGGAGTAGGAGGAGGATATCTGGTCGCTGTTTCTCCGCCAGTGATCCGGACATTTGGGAAGACCTTCTGGAGTTGTTTTCCATGCGATGAAATAAAGCCAATTACCGACAAAGCCGGCTTCAATTCTTATCCAAAGACGCCATGTGCAGTGACGGGGCGGTTCCCCGTTCCCCAGGGATCGAACCCACGAATGTAAACAGGCAGATCGCTTCCTATTCCACGTCCAGAGTTGATCTGGCAATAGATTGAACACACACAGCACTTTGTGAGGTACTTGCAATGCGCTATATAAAGTGTCCTGATGCATACATACTTGCATGCATACTTGCATACATACATACACATACACACATATTTACATACATACATTTACTTACATACAGACATGAAAACATACATTATTGCATACATAGATTTCTACATAAATACATACATAGATCTGAGGGGCGCTATAACAAGTGACCTTAATAAATAAATAAATACATACATACATACGTACATACATACATACATACATATATACGTACATACATACATACATACATACATACATACATACATACATACATACATACATACATACGCAGTAACTATATATATACATTTGTCTAACCGGCCGATTGTCTAATACAGTTCACTGGAACAACGTATGGTCCAAGTTGCCTTTCAATCAAATCGAATCTGGCGCTAAATCAATATCCGTCGATACTAGAAGTCGACGTCGACAACAGGGAACCAGACAGTCGATTCAAGGGCGGCGGGAAACCAGCGCAGAAGAAGACGTCTGTCACGTGTCTTGCAACTGACGAAAGTGGAGGTCGGCCGGTCAGCAGGGGTCAAGGGAAAGGTCAACTGATGAGCGATGGAGTCAACGGAAGTAATATGACAACGTGACGAATGACAAATGATTGATGGGATTGGACGGAAGAGAGGAATGAATAAGAATAGGGTTCGGATGTGAATGGAAAGGAAAGGAGTTGTGTGGGAGACTGTAAAGGCAGAATCCTCTTATGCTGTGTCCATTAGAAGTAATGCGGTTGATGAGCTTAAGTGTCTGAATGAAGAACGCGTTCATCTGATCATCAATGTCTGCTTCTATCTATCTGCCTCTGTCTCACTGCATCTGTCTGTCTGCTTCTGTCTCTGTCTCACTGTATCCGTCTCACTGCCTCCGTCTGTCTGTGTTTGTGTCACACTGTCTCCGTCTCTGTCTGTTTCTGTCGAACTCTGTCTCATTGTCTCTGTTTGTCTGTCTGCCTCTGTCTCACTGTCTCTGTCTGTCTCTGTCTGTCTCTGCATGTTGCTGTGTTGCTGACTACCTTGCCCGAATACATTAGGCTGAGAGCCTGAGATACACAAGGACAGGATGGAGATAGGATGGAGCAGCTCCCGCTAGGCGACTGCGCATGAGAGCTAGAATCTTATACCAAACGCGTTGAGATATAGATATTAGTTAACCAGCGCAGAGTGTCTTATATTCATTCATTCATTCATTTCAGATATTTATATAGCGCCCCTTCAAGATTTCTACTCAGAGGCGCTCCCGACTACAGCACGGACACTGAATCGGAGTTTCACGCCAAAGCGCATGAGCAATTGCGAGTGAAGGACTTGCCCAGGGTCCCTACGCGGCGGCTTGAGGTGGATTCGAATCCGCAACCCTCCGGCTGCAAGGCACCGAACATACCTCTACACCACCGCGCCCCACATCTATGTAGATATAGATGCATTTAGAACAGACCGCAATATCGAGATAAGAGAGTAGCCCAATCCGGAGAAAATATATCATTGCCAAAGTCAATTCTAGAGGAAACAAAGGTTTGGATCAGTACAGAGGCACCGATTGTGTTGTAAGCGATCGTCGTACAGTGCAAATCTGACGTTGCAAGATCGACAGGCATTGTTTACATGATTGCGAATCGTTAGCTATTGATCAAGGATAAAGCCCAATTCTCTCACAGTTGTGGAGAATGTGACATCTGGAAAGAACAGCAAAGGGGAAGAAAATCTATTTTGGAGATCTATTTACCAAGCCAAATAAATTAAGTCTTGTCAAAATTCAACCTAAGACGGTTTGAAGACATCCAAGCATTTAAAGGCTCAAACACGTGCACAATCTAATCAATTAAATGAGGGCATCTGTTAAAGCAGCTGGACCATAAACGTTAGCCTGGGTTTCACCAGCAAGAAGTGTCACATGGCTGCAGCGGACTAATTGGCCAAAGCCCTTTAACTTGGCGGATTAACGTTCAAACTAATAGTTCCCAGATCATGGTTTAAATTTGTTCCTGTTTAACGTCGCTTGGGTGCGCCCTGGATGCAGAAACATATGCACCACATGCATTGAAGTCATGCATATACACATAATTCATTATTATTATTCACACACACACACACACACTTGTATATATAATTTATGCAGACCTATCATACATACCTATTCACACATACATGCATACATTGTAACTAGCTGCGACACAGCTTTCCAATTCTAGCATGCAACTATCTCATATGTAAAGATATACATGCAAGTGTTTTTCTCCCCTATTTTTCTGTAGTTGAATCGTCCACATATATATGTAAACAATGTCCCTTACATCGACGCAACACTCCCAACTACTGTCATCTTGCTGAACTAATCACTTAGTAAGTAGGCCCCCGTCCAGCGGGACTTGTCCCTTTAGGAGTGCCTATTGAACCCTAAAACTACTGTCATAATTTACTATTTGATGTTATTCTTATTCACTGTTAAAAATTAACACATGCACTGTATGTATTCATTCTGGGGAACAATAAAATGTCTTATGTCTTATCTACATGTATATCTTTACATATGAGATAGTTGCATGCTAGAATTGGAAAGCTGTGTCGCAGCTAGTTGTAATTGAACGGACATGTTCGGGAGAAGTCTCCATATCTTATTCGCTTCTTCTCGGAAGCCCTGCCTTCTTATTTTAACACCGACAACACGCCATGTTCATTGCGGACGGCTGTGGATAACGGTCTGCCGCCGGAAACGCAACGTGTTTACTTATAGGTGTACTGGACCATTAAATAACACGGTCCAATCGTTTGCAAGCCAACGTGCAATGAATCTTCATGCATGCAGCGTGTCTGATTAATATGTTCACATTTGAAAAGAGAACGTTCATTGCTCAAAGACAACGATTGATCGAGAATGGATGATGTGGGGTTTTTGACTGGTTTGGGCTGATAGATCCTGACCAGAGAACTACGTGGGTAAATATTTAATCCGTGAATTTAATTCGGGTATAAACTGGTTAATAAGTAAACTATGTGTAACATATCGTAAGTATATAATTAATTCGTGAATTTTATACGGGTATAAACTCGTTAATAAGTAAACTATGTGTAACGTAGCGTGAGTAAATAATTAATTCGTGATTTTAATTCGGGTATAAACTGGTTAATAAGACAACTATGTGTAACGTAGGCCTAAGTAAATATTTAATTCGTGAATTTAATACGGGTGTAAACTGGTTAATAAGTAAACTATGTGTAATGCAACGTAAGTAAATATTTAATTCGTGAATTTTATACGGGTATAAACTGGTTAATAAGTAAACTAGGCCTATGTGTAACGTAACGTAAGTAAATAATTAATTCGTGAATTTAATTCGAGTATAAACTGGTTAATAAGTAAACTATGTATAACGTAACGTAAGCAAAATTGATATTTAATTCGTGAATTTAATACGAGTGTAAACTGGTTATTAAATAAACTACGTGTAACGTCACGGGACAAGCTGTCTATGTAAGTAGAACTCGGTGCTGGCGTTTCATGCAAAATGCAAGCAGTGATAAAGGATATAAGAGATTTTAGTCTATAGGGTTAGCACGGACAGGAAAAGGGAACTCAAAGGGTATGGCTCCCGTTCAAACTGAAAACGGTGGTGAAGGATCTCACCCGATAAATTCATTGAAAAATTAGCGTCGAAGCCAAAACTTTCCAGTAAAACGTGCACATTTCAATTTACATTCACAATTAAGGCAAGTCCTGCTATTCACGGGCCTCGTGTCCTAGACCTTTGCTGTCGTACATCCATCGAAATTCCTTGTAAACTTTGGTGTGTGGATGACCTTCCATGCACATTCATTACGTTCCTGTGCCAGCCGACCTCCAACAAGTTTAACCCAAGCGAACTCGGAGACCAGCGGCGCCCTTGTAGCGGCACGGCTGTGTTACGGAGCCATATAAATTGTAATTATTATTAGACATTATCGGTTCGCCTCTAGCGATGGTGGCTTATTTCAGAGATTTTAATCTCGGGCTAGCACCGTCCGAACGCAATTAAGGACCTTAAATGGCATGGACCGCATGGCGTCCATTCAAACGAATAAAGGCTCTCAGCCGATCAATTCGTAGAAAAATGAGCAGAGTCGAGGCCGTATACGGTTGCTACATAAAAACGTCTACATTTTCATCTACTCAATTGTAAAGTCTGAATTCATGACATCTGTTTCAACTTGTTGACCTACAGTACGTGAACTTCCGGTTTCGCTGACCTTGACCTATAAGGTTTCGACCTAGACCTTCTTTTGATATTTTGACCTTAACTGACCATTGATGCCTTGTGCGCTATTATAACGGCGCCATTAGAGGTCATTGTGTTGGAAAATCGAAATCGTGATCTCCAAACTTCTAAAGCGCAGCTCGACAGCCAAACGCAGGGCACCAGCTTATTCACGAGCGCTGGATAAGATTAGGTCAAAAGTGGGACCCCACAGTTTCGAGTGGAAGTCAGGTCCGTCTGACGCACCTACTGAGAGGTCCTTGAAGGGATAGGGTTGTTTAGGGCTGAATTGTTAATATAGACATCGGCCTTGTCAATCGCATAGTTAAAAGCAGAGGTGTCAAAACTCCGGCCCACGATGCTTTTCTGGCCCGCGAAGCCTTATCTAAAGACTACACAATTTGAGAATTATAAAACGTCAAGCTTGTCATTTTTCACTGCGTATGTAGCGAAATAAAATTACTGTGCTATAGCAACGAGCCAGTCTAAATCCTAAATCCTCACTCCGATATAGAAGTTTTTGATAACGAAGGTCAAAATTAAGACTTTGTATGTTAAAAATGCACGATTTATTATTTAATTTGGCAAACAATATCAGGAGACAAGCTCACCGAGCCCCCTCCCAGATCATATGCGTATCTACATTGAGGCACGAGGAGGCAGTTGCCTCCTCTTGCTTTTTTTTATAGTACTGGAACTTCCATTGACTAATGAGTCAATGACCATGAATTTGCCAATGGTCTGTAAAGTTGCCTCCTCTTGAATTTAAGTCTCGCTCCGTGCTTGTCCCAGATCCCTACCCCATGTTGCTCAGGCGCCTTCGGCCCCCGACACTTGCTGGAACATCTTGCCACTGGCCCACCATTAAAAAGCTTTGACACCCCGGTGTAAAAGCCAAGGACGAAGGCCATAGGTCAAGGACGCAATCTACGAATGGAGTCTTCCGCCTCAACACCGACAGAGGGCGCACATGTTCAATTGGAGAAGAGGGTTCTGACTGATCTGTCTTAAGCTCCTCCTTATTCCTCCGCTTCCTCTTCGTCGTTGAGAGGAGCGAAGAGGATTGACACAAAGACGGCGTGCATTCGGATTTCGGAGTCGTAGTATCGAGTCCATGAGGATTATTGCTGAGGAAGTAAAATGAGGCCGAAGAGGAATACGAAAGGGGGAGGAAGAGATAATGAGGAGAAGAGAGAAGGAGGAGGTGGAGGAATATGAGGAGAGGGATAGAGAGCAAGGGTAAGAAGAGAACGAGGAGGAGAAGGAGAAGGAAGAGGAGGAGGAGGAGAAAGAGGAGGAGGAGGAGGAGGAGGGAGAGATCAAGATGAAAAGGGATAAGAAGGAGGAGGAGCAAGAGGAAGAGGAGTAAGGTAACGAGAAGGATTGAGCAGCAGTAAGAACAGAACGAGGAGGAGAAGGAGGCGGAGGAGATGGAAGAGGAAGAGGAGGAGGAAAGCAATGATCTCAAGGCGGCGACCAGATTTGGAAGAAGTCACAACTCAGAATATACACGCGCACATTATATATATATATATATATATATATATATATATATATATATATATATATACATATACATATACATATATATATATATATATATATATATATATACATATACATATACATATACAAATGTATAGGCCCTATACATATACAAAGATCATGGCATTATATGGCGCCTTTACGGACCGATCAATTCTCAAAACTGCTGTCTGCATGTCGAAAAAGATCTAAAAACCGCAACTTATGGCAGGCTGAAAATGGGAAATTGTTCCCTGAAGACAGTTCGAAACTTTCACAGACCTTAAAGCATTGATTTGCAACAGCAATTATTTTTGTAAGACGCGGTTGCCGACTGGTTAGAGCGCTGTCCTTGAAACGCGAAGAGTATGGGTTCATATGTGTGCAGTCGCCTTTTGTGACATCTTTTCCACCGATAAAACCACCTGCGCCGACTATAGGCATTCCAGAACAACGCTGATATAATTTTTGCAATCCTTAGGAATGATATGTACATCGGGGCCAAAGATTATGATAATAATGATAATGTCTAAAGACACTTTTTAAGTAACTCACGAAAGCGCTGTTCACGTGACTATGTCTATCTCCAGGAGCGTAGCCAGACTTAAATTCAAGAGGAGGCAACTTCACAGACCATTGGCAAAATCCTGGTTATTGGGGTCATTGGTCAATAGAAGTTCCAGTATATAAAGAAAGCACGAGGAGGCAACTGCCTCCTCGTGCCTCCATGTAGCTACACCTATGTCTATCTCCCATTGGCAATAGGCCACCTCCCTCTCTACCTGCTCTTAGTTCCATTAGCTGCTTAAGACTATACCTTCTTCCACTTGGCCTGGACCGGGAGCGCCGCGGAGTAGGAATCTTGAAGGGGCGCTATATACATTCTAATCGATTGATCTAAGCACAATTACTGTGCTTTCAGGCAGTCTGAAAAGTCTTGCTGACCAGACTCAAATGCGTCAATGCATTGGGAGACCGCTCCAGAGGAGAGATCCAAAACAGGCACTGTGGGTCGAATTGACGTACAGATGAGTGGCACCTACATGTCTCCACCGGCGGCTGAGCGCAACGATCTCCGACACTCAGAGATACTTAGTATATCATATCTTTAATATCTACTTAGCGACGGTTTTAGATCGATGACCAATTAGCATTAATTAGCATTCTTTCTTTCTTTCTTTCTTTCTCCTCCGTCAAGTATTCGCTGACGATGAGGCTCTAACAAAACTTCTCCATTTCGGTCGGTCTCTTGCGAGTTCTATTGCCCTTCTTAAGTCCCATCCTCTGTCTTCTATGTCCTCCAGTACGTTATCTATCCATCTCTTCTTCTTAATTAGCATTAATTAGCATTAATTAGCATTAATTAGCATTAATCCTTGTTTATGTTTTTCACATACAGTGGAGCTATATAAATTTACAAGTGCCATATCATAAAGTACAAGAAACGTAACAAATTGAATGACAGAAAAGCCTGAAGTTTAACTAAGAATAAAAATAAAAATAAAAAAACAAAATAAAAGACTAAAAGAGCCAACAAGCATATCAGATAATGTTTCGCGCCTTTACTTACGCATTGACGTCAGCAGAACGACAAGCAGACGACCGAGAAGTTGCACTCTAATCACCATGACGACGTCGGTGACGATGACGACAGCGCCCTATCAACAGTCGTCAAGGACCCGTCGTCGCCATAGACTGTTGCCTAGCTACGGCTTTTCTTCAGCGTCTGGTCTCTTGGTCCGTTGACAGAGTCTGTTGCCCGATGCAACTGCTGCTGCTGCTGCCGTTGGTTATGGCACAAGCAGTGCTATAGTCTATGCATCTGCGAGAACCGATATAATCCGCCTCTCCTGCAGCAGGACCTACAAGAGTAAATAAGGAATTGACTCGAGCGACTACGACGTAAAGCCAGCGCTGGCACGGCGACTCACTGCAGCAGCGCCGCAGCACGGAGCGAGCGAGCGTCGCACGGAGCGCTACCAGATAACGCTAGCAGAGAGCGCTACGCAGCGTAACGCATGTCACATCACAGAGAGCTACGATGTATGTATGTATGTGTGTATGTATTTTATATATGTATATATAAATAAAGCCTCTCATTCAATTCTTTGGTTGTATATATATATAAATTTTTGTTTATTTGTTTGAATGTATTAATCTTGCCATGTACACTGCTGTGCGTTTGGTAGTGCTTCTCAATAAAGGATATACTTACTTACTTACTTATATGTATGAATGGAGAGGTGGGCGGGTGTGTGGTTGGTTCGAGGGTTGAGTTTTGATTGGGGAATTGGGTGAGTGGATTTGTTTGTTGGTGGGTGGGTTTCGGTGGGTTGGGTGGGTTTGGGGTTATGTGGATTGAGTGGTTGGATTGGGTTTGCGACGAACGCCCGATTGCCCAGGTCCCCGATTACCCTTTCCCCGATACAAACTCCCCGATTACAAACTCCCCGATAGGCCCAACACCCCGACAGACCCAAGTCCCCGAATATGCAACTAATCCCAAGTCCCCGACAGGCCCAAGTCCCCGATTGGCCCAACACCCCGACAGACCCAAGTCCCCGAATATGCAACTAATCCCAAGTCCCCGACAGGCCCAAGTCCCCGATTGGTGATTTAATCTACACGTAAGATTATTTAGTGTCAGTCTGTATAGGCTAAAGAGGGTGACACCAATCGTCTTGGCCTTATCGGTAGACGGAAACAGAGTTGAATAAAGGCAAAGCCAGTTAGATTAATGTAAATAATATTTTTACTTGTGTACGTGTACCAATATGTAATTTGAATTCCTTACTGCACGCTGAATTCAGAAGACAGCTATAAGAGAATTGTCCACAAACTACTTCAAAATATTCTACTTGCTAAGGCTGACAAGTTTTTCAAAAATGCAAGCGCATTATATCCCTTATATTACTGCGGCACACTGGGCATGTTTTGCTGATTCCCCTTGTTGATGGTGCGCCAAAAAGAACATTAATACAAGAACTGCATGCACAGTGCCCGCATGGAATAATAGCTGTATCTGATCTTCCGCATTTGCAAACAGGGCACTCTGCAGAGATAGTTGTTTCTGGTGCCGACTCATTTCCTGGCGATGCACTAACTGCTGCTGCCGATGCTGGCAATGCAGGTACTTCTGGTACTGCATCTGGTCTTATTGCATCTGGTCGGACTGGTATTGGTCTTGCTATTGTTGCTGGTGCTCTCGATCTTATTTCTGTTCTTGGTCTTACTGATCTGGCTGTTGTCGTCGTCGCCGCAGTTGTCGATGCTGCTGCTCTGCGCGAAGGTAAATCGCGTAGACAACGACGGCGGTTTGGTGTCGCTACAACTGCTACATTTGCAACATCTCCTGCAGCATTGGCATCAATAGAATCAGTAACAGCTGTCGGCACATTATACTTCGAAAATGTGTATGCAACGGAACGCAAAAAAGTGGAAATG
>JACEVL010000618.1:572500-575000 GCA_020284085.1 Aporrectodea caliginosa | reverse complement strand
TATTTCTCTGCTTGTCCGTCCGTCTGCCTGTCTGTCTCTGTCTCTGTCTCTTTTCCTCTGTTTGTCTGTCTGTCCAACGGTGTCAAAAGAGTCGTATATGTCTTATGCTTCTGTCATCAGTCGTTTTTATTCGTCCTTCCAATATTATGGATTCTTGGCGCAATTCCAGATTTCTTTTTCTTCCGTTGATCGATCGCCTGCTGCGCATGATGCGTCCATGATTCCCCGCCAAAACCTCCCCGAAAAAAACTATAGATGTCGTAGAGATAGCCTGGATTTCTGGTGGGTAATCGAAAGCGAACCTGAGCGCGTTTTACCGTAAAAAGAGTCGATAACGGCCTCCTCCAGGGGCGTCTATAGACCATGTAAACCTTGGAGCAAACCCAAGAAATGGGTGAGGAGGAGATCTCATTGAGAAATCATGGGAGAAGTTAAAAAATTTAAATATCGTACCATGGGAGGGATGGGAGGGAGCGGGGGAAGTTGCTCCGATGACTTTGCGGGAGAGGGAGAAGCCCCTGGGCCCTTCTCTCTCTGTCTGTCTCTGTCTCTGTCTCTGTCTCTGTCTCTGTCTCTGTCTCTGTCTCTGTCTCTGTCTCTGTCTCTGTCTCTGTCTCTGTCTCTGTCTCTGTCTCTGTCTCTGTCTCTGTCTCTGTCTCTGTCTCTGTCTCTGTCTCTGTCTCTGTCTCTGTCTCTGTCTCTGTCTCTGTCTCTGTCTCTGTCTCTGTCTCTGTCTCTGTCTCTGTCTCTGTCTCTGTCTCTGTCTCTTGTCTGTCTGTCTGTCTGTCTGTCTGTCTGTCTGTCTGTCTGTCTGTCTGTCTGTCTGTCTGTCTGTCTCTCTCTCTCTCTCTCTCTCTCTCTCTCTCTCTCTCTCTCTCTCTCTCTCTCTCTCTCTATCTGAGTAATCCCTACGTCCTTAACTTGGAACCGTTTTAAGAGGGGATATATGGCGGATCCAACGTGTTCAGAGGATTGGCCCCTACTTCCACATCGCAACAGGGTAGATTTATCGCGGTTGGCCCTTCACTCTGGGACCTTCGACATGACCATCTTCCATTTCTAAGAATATTCTAAGATATATATTCTAAGATATATTCTATGTCTATATTCGCTGGCGACTGATGACCATTGTATTTGATCATGTGCTATAAAGTCACCACTGAATGGTTCTCAAGAAAAGGCGCTACATAAATGTCCATTTACAAATACGATTACAAATAGTAATCATTCCTATAGCGCCACTATAATTTTGGTATACGCATACAGGACCAATCGCTGGTCAACACCTTTGGCAATACATAAAAATGCGCTCAAGAAATTCTTAGATCTGATAAAAAAAACTCTTGTCTCGGATTCACAGTTCAACCGCAAACGACACCGGGCGCCGCTGACGTCATCGGTGTAGCCTCTTGGGTCAGGATCGATCGAAGAGGGAGCCGCAGTCTGCCAGAAACAGTCGCTAGATGGCGATAAAGAAGCGTCTAATGAAGGACCGGATCGGCGCATCCCATTGAAAAGCCCTTCGGGGGGGTCGAAGATCGGAGGAGATGGTCGCAATATGAAGCGACCTCCATCGGGTCTTTATAAAAAAAAGCACGTGACCTACGACTTCTCTGTCCCGGATGATCTTCCTTTGTCCTGCTCTGTTCGCTTCTGTTTTGCTCTGTGACACTCTGTATACCGCTACACTTAGCTCTGTTCTGTTCTGTCCTATTCTGTATCTCTCGCTGTGTGCCTCTGTGTTGGTCTACCTCTCATTCGGTCCTTCTAGGTCTTTGTTTATCCGTTTAATGCTCTTTACAATCTGTCTCTTCCTGTACGTGTGTGTGTGTTTTGGTCTGAATTCCACCGCTGGTCTTCCTTCACTTCCAATCAGTGTTTCCCATCGTTTCCGTTCATGGCTGTAGGCCTATATATACATGTACGTCGGTGACCATGAATAGTGTTTCTGCGAATGACTCTATCCATCTGCCTCTGCGTATCTGTTCTTGCCTTCTGTCTGGCTGTCTATATAGCCTATGTCAAGCGCTGATGTATCCATTCATTCATTCATTCATTCAGTCAGTCAGTCAGTCATTCGTTCGTTCAGTCGATCGGTCAGTCAATCAGTCAGTCAGTCAGTCAGTCAGTCAGTCAGTCAGTCAGTCAGTCAGTCAGTCAGTCAGTCAGTCAGTCAATCAATCAATCAGTCAATCTGTCAGTCAGTTAGTCAATCAGTCAGTTAGTCAATCAATCAGTCAGTCAATCAGTCAATCAGTCAGTCAGTCAACCAGTCAGTCATCCAGATCAGTAATTCATTCATTCAGTCAGCCAACAAGCAAGTAAGTAAGCCATTCATTCATCCATTCATTCGTTCATCCAGTCAGTCGGTCAGTTATCTTCCCCCCCTCTCAACCTCCCTACCTCCCTACCTCCCTCATTCCTACATCGCGCTTTCTCCCCATATATATATATATATATATAAATTATATGCCATATATATATATATACAGTGCAGTTT
>JACEVL010000618.1:490000-562500 GCA_020284085.1 Aporrectodea caliginosa | reverse complement strand
TCAATTTCATCTTCAACCAATGTTTGCATTGACATGGCATCTACTAATAAAGAAATCTCAGATCCTCTGACCGGCTTGACCTGTTTGTTCCCCGGGTTAGGACCACAATGGCTCAATCCAGATCCTTTGTCTGCATAGGTATCTCTCTATGGAATGGACTTCCTCCTTCTCTACGCCCTACAATCCTCTCTGGTAGCATCTCTACCTCTTTCTCTCACCTTAAAACCTTCCTTTTTCTCTCGGAATACCTCGTACTGGGAGCGCTTATAAAAAAGCTTATGCAATGAGAAGCGCTTTATAAATGATCAACTACAATACAATACAATACAATAATATGATTGGTAAGATATCACTTAGAGGACGTCTACTCATTACGAGCTCCACTCACCTAGGTAGGTATTCCTGTTTAACGACACTGTGTAGTAACATAGACCATTAACGTCGCCCTCCTCCTTTATCCAGACTTGGGACTGGCACCGGCTTGCACTAAGCACGGATGTGCAATGCACGGACGTCCGGTGGCGGAGTTCTCCACTCATCTCATGGCAAGTACGGAATATATAATGGCAGCAACAAAATGGCGTCGGAATGGACTTCGATAAATATGACGTCATAATATGATAGACGACATATCGTTTAGAGACCATCTAAGCTCCTTAAATCTTACCGTATAGCGCCATCTACAACCGAGTTCTCCACTGATCCCAATACATGTAGGTTGTCGAGAATGGCCGATTCTTACTTTCGACTTTCATCGTCCAAGTTCCATGCATGGATCAAGAAGACTACACGAATCATCGAGGGATCTGAAATTGAATAGGCTATAGTTGCGAAGGGCGCATATTGAATTGACCGTTATGCCTATTAAAGTCTTGCACTATCTAGCCTGTTAAACCGAGTTGGCCTATAGTATGCCTCAAAGCATAGAGAAGCAAATTATATCTAGCTTGGGCCTAATACAATCAGCCGATACAAATTGGCATTGTTATCCTACGTTGCATGAACTCAACCCTCTAAAGAATACTGTTGTAAGCTTAAAGCCTAAATTTTAGGGCGTAATCGACCGGTTAATTGTATTAATCAATTAATCAAGCGTATACAATCGAATCACATACATTTGAAAATTCATCTTCGTTCTTCCACTTCAAACATCTTCAGAACCTACTCTAATTCTTCTTCGGGTATTTTTCAACTTGTTTCGGAATGTTTTCTTAAATGAAATAAGTTAAAGCAACGCCCCTGCATTGTCGCTACGCGGCGCTCTCTTATGAGAAATGGTCAAATTATACTATGACGTCACATTGCACTTCACTGAAGTTCATTCTTATTTGTCTAATAAATGAGTCTATGCATGGACTTCTGTATAATAGCTAGCAATTATTAAGACGTCTATCATGGTCCATGGTCCATAATATATGACGTCAAATTAGAGAAATCTGCAAGAATGGGTCTATTACGTCTATGAAAATGACGTCATAATGCTTAGACATGGAAACAGGAGATTAGACAAAGACTTTAATCTATCCCTTGCCATGAGATATCCCTCTGAATGGGAATCTGGTAGGGGCGCTATAACAAGTGTTCAAATACAATACAATATACAATACAATAGACACGCAAACAACGGAAAAGAGTCCCTCTAACTGGTTTCGACTGCAGGCTATGTTTGTCTCTCTGTCATTTTCAAAATTTAACCTTTATAAGGCGATTTGATACTGTTATGTAAAACGGTCCTGAATGGTTGGCTATACTTTCAAAAAGCGCTACACAAATATTTAACAAGCCAAAATCATGAACAATAGATGCAGTAAAAGAAGGGAATGTAGGCTACGCCATACAATTTTCTTACTTTTATGCAATACTTATTTTTCCCACTAACTTTCATACTTAGTTCTTAGGCTATACTTGCATCAGTATAATTTCATGTTTTATCATATTTCCTTACTTAATTACCGATTGTTTTCGGTCGTTGAAATGACGATGAACAAATGTTTGTCATACGTTACGAGTAATTTCTTTTTCACTTCCACTTCGAGGATCGGCTACCGCTCAGTTCGGAACTGTTCCTCGTCATCTTCTCCAACATCTGCGTCTTGTTTTGTAGCATTTTCATCGTCCCCCCCCCGTCTTTTGGATATCTTTTTCTTCTCTTGTAATATATCGCCTTCTTCGACGTCTGGACCCTCCGACAGAAACTAATGGAAGTGTGACGTCACACCAGGTCTATGTTTATTAAATTAAACAATTAACAACAATTTAATTTTATTAATGACAGCACTAATTTTGAGGATTAAATTTTAATTATTTCGCCTCTTAAACTCATCGCTTAATCACGGTCTTAACCTCTCACCTGGTCTGAGAAGTGTGACGTCACACCAGGTCTATGTTTATTAAATTAAACAATTAACAACAATTTAATTTTATTAATGACAGCACTAATTTTGAGGATTAAATTTTAATTATTTTTTAAAATTATTTTAATGTATACGGGCATCATTATTAATAATTTTCTAATTATTTCAATATTTGGTCACCGTTAGATTTTAAAATATTCATGCTTTCCCTATTTGTTCCATGAAGGAGCATTTTGCTTCGCCATGGAAATTTGGTTTAAGGGGGTGGGGGTCAGAGCTTTGTGACGTAATTTTTAGAGGGGGTATTACTTTTTGTGACGAAGTGTGACGAGGGGAGGGGGTTAAAAATCGGCCAAAATTGCGTGACGTCATTTATAGACGTGTGGCCTCGACCCCATAGGGGTCGAGGTCACACGGTCACTAGGTAAAATCGAGAACATTTACACACACGCATGCATGAAGGCATAATTATACGCACGCATGTGACTCCATCTTGGGAATGAGACGTCATGAGTTTCCCGAATTTAATTTCGACCAAGCTTTGAGAACTGCAAAGAATCAGGGTTAGCCTATTCCCGCGGTTTCAATTGAGGAGACCCTTGAGTGCTCGAAGCCGTTGCATTGGGCTGTAATTATTATAATGGCGCTAGAGAAGTCAACAGATGAGATTTTATTTATCTCTTGCAGAGATCCTCATGAAAAAAATTAACTTTGCTTTAACTTAGCTTATAATTGCATTACAGATATAAATTACAGAGAGAGAGAGCGAGAGAGAGACAGACAGACAGACAGACAGAAACAGAGAGAGACAGAGAGACAGAGAGAGAGAGAGAGAGAGACAGAGACAGACAGAGACAGAGACAGACAGACAGACAGACAGAGACAGAGAGAGAGAGACAGAGAGAGAGAGAGACAGAGACAGAGACAGAGACAGAGACAGACAGACAGAGAGAGACAGAGAGAGACAGAGAAAGAGAGGCAGAGAGAGACAGAGAGAGACAGAGACAGAGGCAGACACAGAGAGACAGACAGACACACAGACAGACAGAGACAGAGACAGACAGACAGACAGACAGAGCATAGGCCTACACAAGTACACAACCCATCATTATGTAGCTAGCGAAGACTAGACGTAATGTGAATAGAAGTACCGCTATAGACATGCACACACACACACACACACTCACACACACACTCACACACACACACACATACACACACACACACAGACAGAGGCAGGCCGCCAAGGATCGGGTGTAATGGAGACGTTACACGAGAATGACATCGATATAGGTATAGACGATGGACAAAAGTGGGCAACGGATTGTAGCAAAGCCTAAGGCGAAACAGGTGTAATTGTGGACATTAGTTGCTCTTAAGACCTCTTAGTCTCGCCATTGTCAGCGCATCCTGCACTGCCACGCGGTGCCAATATCGCCTCTTAAACTCATCGCTTAATCACGGTCTTAGCCTCTCACCTGGCGATGCAGGTGATGCCGCGAAATGCCCTTTCAATCAAACGATACCCTATCGAATAGACTGACCTGTCAATCAAATGCCGGCCATTATACAGGGTGTTATAAATGGTGGCGCAGTCGGTCGCTGAAGAGCTGTGGTAGAGCTGTACCGATATCGCTTTTTGCCGATTATGCCGATACCGCGTATGGCCGATTATTAACTTGCCGATACCGATACCGCGTATAGCCGATTATTAAACTGCCAATAGCCCAATACCCATTATGAGACCAAATATTTCATTAATTTTGTTTACTCAAAATGTTCGGTTCCGAAATATAAACCAGTAATCTATCGTCACAACTATAAGGGTGGATGTTTCAATTAAGTTGGGAATTTGTTTTACGATATGTTTTAATGCGTGAATAATAGGCTAAGGGACGTAAAACGGTAGATGAAAATCGGAAAAAAATTGGAATATGCGAAAATTCAAGTAAAATCATTAAATTATAACACAATCTTGATATCGGCACCGATTAACCGATTATTTCTGCCGATACCCGATTATGCCGATTGTTCTAATAATCGGCCCGATTACGCGTATGGCCGTTTAATCGGTACAGCTGTAAGCTGTGGTCGTCTATTATAGGCCTAAACTGTTTCCCGAAAAATTGTGTTCAGCTGAGAAAACTGCGAAATGAAAAACTTCTTTAGAGTTGTTATCATAGATGTTTTATCGTATATCTGACGATTACGACCCGGTAGCCTACACCTGCTAGATTGGCATTAGGCCTAATTGATCTGGCATCATTAAATTTTGCCTGTCGTCATTTTCTGTGGATGAGGGTGAGTGCAAACCTGCTGAAAATGCATCTAAATATAGTTTTAATGGTGTATATACATGTAGGTTTAAACGTACAAAACACTGTAGGCTACATTCGAGAAATAAATACGCTGTATGCATAATTTCATAATTATTAATTTTATATTAGACTATAATAATTAGAGTATATGTAAGCCTACGTATAGGCCTATATCCTAGACAGCATCCATTAAAACGGGCAACCGCTGGCAAAAGATATCTTACCCGAACAATTCATTGAGAATGAGCCAGATTGAGACCATATACGGTCGATATAGAAAATCGGCCTACATTTGCATTTTACATTCGTTAGCACAATGTTGGACAACGTTGGTCCAACATTGTCCCAATGTGTGTGTTGGTTTGGATACGCCTACATACACCAGTAGGCATTCCAACGTGTACATGTTTATCTGATGAAATTGTAAATGTAGACGTTTTTATATAGCGCCTGTGCGGCCTCGACCCGTTAATTTTTCAACGAATTGATCGGGTGAGATGAGATCCTTCACCACCGCTGCCCGTTTGAACAGGCGCCGCGCCATTCGAGGTCTCCAAGTAGGCCTACGGACCGTTCTAGCCCGAGATTTAAATCTCTGAAATAAGCCACCTTCGGGAAGCGAACCGCGATCCGCACGCGCTCTCTTTCACAGAGGCGCGTGAGACGTTAACACTGATTTAGTTGCAAGACAACAACGTGATAAGATAAGACAAGACAGAGCCCGCTCTTGCTATATGTATATTAAAGTGTATTAGGCTATTGATAAAGTATCTATAGTGTATGCTCTCATGGCAGACATTGCTGAAGATCTGAACCCAGAAGTGTAATCTTGATGTGGAGAATTCCTGTGACACGCACGATGGACCTAAAAGCCAGCTCCACGTTTCGTAACACCTTACCAAAGTGCGCCGATATATACACAGGAGGCTCTCTACACGGACCCACAACCGGCCACGCATCCAACCTGCACTGTCCAGGATACGACGAGGGGTTCGTGCCCTACTGGCCTGCTCAGGGGGTACGGTCGACCAACGAAGGGAATTCTTCCTCTGTATGTGCCCACACAAAACCACCCTTCTCGTACATTAGTCTCATAACAATGGCGATTCAGAACTCGCCGGGTGGAACGGCAACCCTCAGCGAGATCTACCAGTACATCTCGAAGACGTTTCCCTTCTACGGGCAGAACCCCGGTCGTCGCTGGCAGAACTCCGTCCGCCACAGCCTCTCCTTCAACGACTGTTTCGTCAAGGTGTCCCGGTCCGCCGCCCGTCCGGGCAAAGGCAGCCGGTGGGCGATGCACCCAGCCGCCGGGAACATGTTCGCCAACGGATGCTACCTGCGACGCCAGAAGAGGTTCCAGTGTCCGAAGAAGGAAGCGGTTCGACGGAGCGTCACGACGACGACGGCAGATGGGAGCCGCAGCAGGAGGAGCGCCAGTGGAGTGGCCGGGAATTCGAACGCGGTCAATTCTGAGCGAAGCCTACCAAAGGAGTTCCCTGTGACGACGTCTGCTGGGAGACAATGAGCTGCGTTTATTAGGAGTGAACTAACATTGAGTCGTAATGAACAGTATTACCAAGTGGTCAGTATCACCAAGTGACCAATATAGTTACTAATATTATCAAGAGGACCACACTCACTGACCAGTATTATTAAGTGACCCATATTACCAAGTGACCAGTATTACCAAGTGACCAGTATTGCTAACATCATATCTACTTGTATTGCAGGCCGTCTATTCTGTAAGTAGTTAAGAGTTAGGTCTTCTGTCATTTGTGTTCTTGTGAATTGTTTCAATTGCATAACATGTAAATGCACAGCGCAGTGCGTTTGTCAGGCGCTTCAATAAAGAAAAGATTATTATTATTATTATTATTTAATACTTATCTTGTCTATAAGAATTCTCCACCAGAAAGTTGCTGGTATTTATGATATGTTTTGCAAGATATCTATGGCATAGAATCCAAAATAACTTATGTAAAGAACTGAGAATCCTATACCCTTTTCATGTTACTGTTACTGTTTAAACAATGAAGCCAAGATTTGTATCACATATTTGTAATAAACTATCAAAAAGTTTAGCTCCAAATCAGAAAATATCAGTAAAGAATACCTAAATCGTAGTACACATAATGCTAGAATAGTCATTAAAATTGCACAATCAGAGTAACTACGGTTCTACAGAAACTCAAAAGCACATTGCGTATAAACTCAGAAAACAGGAATTACAGTAAACACCAGAACAATTAAAAAAATTCTATTCACAGTCGAAGAAACACCACCTAATTAATAGCATTAATTAAAAGAACTAAATTGCAAATGCAAGGAGTAATTTATTGTCAAAATCGTACTTGAGAACCAAAAATACTAATTGAATAACAAATTCATCAAATGTGTGTATGTTGTTTTAGCCAGTTATCAATCAATCAATCAATCAATCAATATTCGTTTATTCTGCTAGGTATGCTGTAAGCACCTTCTACAGGTGCTAGAGAAGTGCTCTGAATAAATGAATATAAAGTACCTATTTATATAGAGTATTTTCTGCATGTTTTCGAAATCATTATTGGTTATAACAGGTAAAGAGAAACTGATAAATGCTTTTCACCCCATTACCCTCATTACCTGCCAACTTAGGTAACCTCTGTTAATCTACTGTAACTTCAAAGCATGTCTCGTATTCTGCAGACGATCTCACCTCAATACGTTTTGGCCACATCTGACGTTCTTGATATCTATTTACGTCCAAACAAATTTTGATTAAATCTTTTTGATTGACACGTTTCATCAATCATTGAACGAGAAACATTGTTTCCGAACCAGTCAATCATATTTAAAGATTGCTAAGGTTTGACATTTTGGTCTCCGCATAAACCAACACACAACACCTGTTCCATTAAAAATATTAATACTATCATGGCACATACACTGCTAGAGTTTTATACGTAGGTATCTTTGCAATTGCAATCTCTCGTTCTTATAATCGGTTATTAGAACGAAAAAATTACATTTACCGGCACACACATTGCACAAATCATAATTATACACACCCAGTCAATTAATTAATTTTTGAATAATTTAAATAATTAAGTAAACCGTTATCAGAGTATACACTACACCAGGCCAGTCAAACATACGGCAAGCCAATGATCTATCTGTTCATCCATCTCACTAAGCCTTTCTAAATAGAGTTCTTTTAAATTGAATTTACAAACAGTCTAATGGCTAAACAACGACTGGCATTCTGCATTCACATAACCATATATCTTGCCGACTTAACTGTTAAACTTCAAGCTGAAAGGATCGGCATGGTAGCAAAATGTAGAAAACTGAGTACAAACAATTAGCAACATTCCTTCAGATGAGTCTAAGGAAGGCTATGTTAGTTAACCTATATGGCACATGGAAAATCCTGGGTGTCATACTTGTACCACGTAGTATTGTATGATACACTCATGGTAACGAATTTTTAGTTGCAGATTTACGTACAAAATTAATTGACATTCGCTAGATGGTGAGTTGGTGACAGTTTAAATCTTATTGTTGCTCTCAGTTAACACCGTACAAATATCCCATGATATGGCTATGTTGCCCAGGGTTAACAGCGTGCCATATAGGATTAATTTCAAAACTTCCTACCAGGCCTGCCGAAACCTCTTGGCTGAAAATCCAAACAGATTACAAACTCCACAGAACACAGCGATGATATGAAGCTGTTTTGAGATCTGTTTGACATTGAACCAGCCGACATGCCGGACACATTTCAACAGGAACGAAATGAGCTTCTGAATAACATTTACATGTACATGAAAAAAACTTTCCAAACACTTGATCTTTACAATTTTACAGAGGACCCATTTTTCTACAGACTTTCCTAAATTCATCAAACCATGCATTCGCTTGGGTTTATTTCACTTTTGGCAATACATCAGTACATGGCAAGCAATGAACAAATTAAAAGAAATCAATATCAGCAATAGCGGTAATTGAAATACTTGTAATAGCTCTTGCAACAGAAGCATGGACTACAGCTGTAGGCAAAATGATGTCGGATATCCCATTAGCTCTTTGCCATTTTCAATGAAAATATGGATTTGTACTACTTCATTCTGAGGAAAGCAAATCATAAACACATTACTCTATTATGATTGTTGTTAGAATGTGCTGAGAGTTAATTTGTAATAATGACGACAAACTTGTTTCTTTGGCCCCTGGTAAAATGATAACATGGCCCTGTGTCAGAAAAGGTCTGTCACTCCTTCACTATACTAATACTACACTATGAACGTTAAACGGAGAATAAACCAAAGGCGGACGTAATTTCTAATCAGAAAGCAGTACAATCAAAAAAGCCAGCAACACTTATGAACAGTATCAAACCTATTACAAAACATTTGTTTTAAGTTTATGATGACAATGAATTCAAAGAAGAACAGTAAATAAATTAGACAACATATATCTACTATGCCAGTTGCTCAGCTATTGTGAGACCTGCAGCCTGTCTATACGGTAACTATTCGAATGCCGACCAAGTAAACGCTTGATCGATATAAACTGTCAATCGCAACTTCATTAATAAAATAAGCTTATAACAAATCTCTAATAATAATAATAAATAAAGAATAATTATTATCATGAATTTTATAATAAAAACGTGTTTGTAAACAGACAACCTTTGTACCAATAAAATAAACCATGGAAAAATGTACCCAAATGGTCATACTCCGAGACTCTAAACATTTACCTTAGGACATACCATATTTGAAATACAACTTGCAAAAGTGCAACCAAGACAAAATGCAACGTGAAGAGGAGCTATAAAATTGAAGTTACAATAGTCGCAGCTCTTATAATTACGGTAATGCTTCACACATTAGACATGAGTGAATAGTTATACCTATGTTGTCTTATGAATAATCATCACACATCTCACACTACCGTAAAACTTATGTCATATCTGAAATCATCGCCACTCAATTGATTCTTAAAAACTCAGAACAGATTGACAATAATTCAAAAAATCTTAAAAAAGAGCAAAGATTCAATAAGAAAACTTGTGATCTATTTGATAATAAATTAGGAGGATCGGCCTTAACACAAAGGCAAACTCGCTAACTCACGGCAATAACTCTACGGAGACATCTTGGAAATGAAGCTGTTTGCTGCCTCCATTTAGATAACGCTACCTTTGACAGATAAAGCACAAAGTGATTGGTAGCAAAGTCAGATGTCGTATTGCCAGGTGTAAACGTTGGTGTCTAATCCCCTGTTTTCAGTAAACGTGACTTGTCTAATGACTGTGCTGTGGCAACATTATCATAGAGCACAAGGCTTAGACACAGTTTATCGCAAGGTAGCCAGCCATCTATGGAAGGCTGGACTCGCATACCATGCATTACGAGGCATTCAAAGAATCACTTGCCTAGCATAGCATAACGTCAGTGAAAACTCCTAGAGTGCTTTACAGTGTCAACTGTCAACACAAATACTAAGAGTTATACATAGTAAGTGGCCTACATTTTGAGCTGCTTTAAAAGACATCAAGGCTTTTGGCCTCTCTTCCATCCACATGTCTACATCTATAGTCTATACGGATCCAGACATTTTGTATATTGCCTGTAACTACTCCACGTACATCATTGGTTGAAAACCACTCCGTTCAACCGTGTCTGTTCACTGTCAGGTTGGGGATCTTTCTAAAAAGTTATCCCTGAACAGACATTGTCTAATGAAAGACTGCAATTACTACAAGTAACTGCCATGACATATGCGGAATGCTCCTCAATAGACCTACCGGTACTCCAAGGTGCCTTCAATCAAACAACTGGAAACCTTCCTCAACCACCAAACTGCATTCAGAAGTTGAAACAAGTTTGCTTCAAAGGAAATTCCAGTGCCACACAACAGCTCGCCAACAGCCTTTTCACAGCCACGCTTCTCGAAACCAAAAATGTCAATTTCACATCACGTGAAAAGGCTATAAATCTAAAATTGCTGGCAGTATCAATTGACCAATCTTGTCTGAACAAGTTTCTTAAACTGCAACGGAATTTTCCGGTAGCTACTTACATAGACGCATGTTTCCAACAAACATCAAACAGCGTAACTTGTATATGGCAGTGGTACATATCAAAAGGCAACATTGACACGTACATTGTTCTGAACTTGAAATGACTCAGCTCCACCATTTTTAAAAGAATATATGTGGAATGCAATGAAACACTGCAAAATGTAGGGATGTATGTAAAAAAGCATCTTTTCGGCGCCCGTCAAAGAGAATGAGCAGAGCAGGTCCAAATAACTTGTCTAAGTACGATAAAACACCAAGAACCCACGTAAGCAACGAAATCTAGAAATGCACGATATTCAAATCTAAAAAAATCTATGAAATCTTAACTGTACATTGAAAAAACACAGGAACGAGTACGAGACCATACTCGTTACAAAACCTAATACACGAGATGCAATATTTGGCAGGAAACCAATGCCTTTGACTAGGAATCCAGGACACACTGTATATGGAGTCACACTTTACAGCATTGCAACAGGATACTTTCATTTGTTGTGTTTGGATTCATGCAATTACTGCATTGCATAAAATGAGCATGCAATGTGTTTGGATTCACACTTTAACTACATTCGTGTCAGTATGCAATGTATTACAGGTCATGTCTTTATTGTGTTGTATTCGGATGCAATGTATTGATCATTTTATAGTATTGCATTAGGATCCATGCCTCTACTGCATTGGACATGCTGTATTAAGATTCTTACTCTAATTTTACTTGCTGTTGAATTGTTTCGTATTGAAATTCACATTAGCACAGATATTTCATTTCCTCAGATGCTATTAAAACTCAAGAGATCCATCACAGAAATCTGAACCACGGAATTGTGCATCCTAAATGCATAACACCTGAAGACAACTTGCTGCATACAGAGGCCACACAACACATGAAAGCCGCTTTCCCAGCATGACTAATAATAGCTCAAAACTCAGACGGTGCATAGTCAAAGTGCCAGAAATTCCACTGATTTGGACCCTGAAGACATGGTCCGTTCACATCAAGAGGTACGTTAGTAATCGAATGCAATAAACGATGAATATAAACTATATAACGATCAGTAGCAGAACATCTTTAGAACGTGTTTTGTAAAACATGAATTTCACATAGCCGACAACACGGTTGGAGAAAAAACTCCACATTTAATTCAGCCTTCGAACACAATCTTCTGACACATAACTTCATTATCACACAGCATTTCCTTCATAGGATCTCATAGGCAGCATTTCAATTAATGAATCTCCATAATTAATAAATCTCTATAATTAATCAAATCTCCTTAATTAATAAATCTCATTGGCAGTGTGAGAACTGATAATCGTTTGAAAACAAACCTCTTTTGCTCATAGTAAAAATATGTTAAACTGCTCTGAAAAATCCTCCACTAATATGCATTAAAAAGAGCAAAACTTCTTTAAAATCCTTTGTTCTGGAGCTTAAGTTCAGCAGCGTAGATAAGACACCAAAAAAAGTAGAAATATAATTTCTGTGCAGAAAAAACATTACATCTGAGCCTTACATAAAATACCAAAATGATCTGAACATCACTCAGTAAATATCAAAAGAACACTTCAACGACAAGAGCGTACTTAAAGCGACTTGGAAATCAATGCAGTTTGTCGTTAAAGTGTTAATATCTAAACATCACTCTCAGACCAAATTTATAAGAAAGTTACACATACATCTTTCAATTAGTTCATCAGAATTGAACTTGCCGCTGAAAACTGTAAAATACATGACTTGGCATCCAGATATGTTGCAAAGAAGTACCATTGTTGACCCACAACCAAAAATAAATATTCAAAAACTGTAAACGGATATTAATACTAATCAGTTCATTTCGATGCGTAGTACCCGATACTTCTCTTTGTGCAACACATGACTTAATTACAAGAAATGCAGAAACGAACAATACTACCATAGTCAAGCTTTGAAAAACAAATCTAATAATGCACAAAGTTGCACAGAATTATCATGTGCAACAAACAGTCTACAGTATATCGCTAACATAAACACGAAAGTTGCATAAACTTGTTTTCTTCAGAGACAGTGGATCTAAAGTCTTCGAAATGCTGGAAAGAAAACCTACTCTGAAGAAACTTTTCTGAGGCTTTGCCTCACTTCTGCAACGTTCTTCTCAATGTTTGTCTTTTGATTAAATCAAAACAACACATACACCTTAACACTTTCGAGGCTGTAGTCGACAAAAAGTCGACACTATGGGCCGAGGGCAGTTGTCGACGAAAGATAAAAAGTAGTTTTGATAATTTGATATCTAATGGGAAATGAAGGAACATCTAACATCTACATCTCCCTAAAACATCCAATCCTATTCTATCCTATCCTCAGCCGTCCTCGAAACGAGGGTTGGCCGCGTCAAGCACAATCATTCTCTAAAACATGATGAACCTCAATCCCAAACTGACAAAAATGATTTAGCCTCGAAAGTGTTAAGTTGTGACACATGCTTGGCAAAAACTACGCTAATTAATGAGCGATCATCATCTCCTTACGGCCCGAAAAATACGAAACCATCTCGCGAAGCAGCGCACTGCCTAACATCTACAGTTCCTAACTTGTAGCAAGCAAACTTTCCGGCGGGTCATCTACCTAGTTCATCAAGCGGTCACAAGATGTCGACAGTTACAGATGATTTGAGGGCAGTCTTGGAGCCGACCGGTCGTTAGTAACAGTTCGTCTGAGATGGACTCCTCTCTGGATGCTTGCCGACAGAGTGTCTGGCGATGGAGGTGAGTTTACCGAACGGGTATCTTCGACGCACATCGCGTCCGACGCTCGTCTCCCTCGAGCAAAGTTGGCAGCGATTGCCTCGCGCGGCAATGTCTGGCGCTCGGAAAACTTAAAGTTTAGGCTTTCGATGATGGTGGCGTGGGTTGAAACGACGCTTCCTTGGCGTCTCGCACTGACCAGGTCGCCACTCTCGGCCTTTCTCAGGACCTGTGGGCAGACCGCCGTGTCGCGTAGTTCCTCGGGTGGTGGAGGAAGTGGCAGGTCATCGAAGGCGCCGTCGTCAAGAGTAAACACTGGTCGACGAGCGTCGGGTGGAGGAGGTGGAGGCATAGTCTCCAGACGAGACTCGTAGAGCTGCTCGATTTGTTTTCTGTAATCGGTTCCATAACGTAGTGATGAGTTGGGATGGGTGACTGGAAATGCCGGAGACGAGTTCTTGTGCATTGGCAGAGTGGCGGTCTTCGAGGATTTGCGAGAGATTGGCGGCAGAGAACGATCTCGCATCGGACCTTGACGAATCATTGTTGCTCCGTGTTGAAAACGCTGCGAAGCTGAAAGAACACAAAGAACAGATCTTCAGAAATATAAACAAAAAATCACTTCTCATTCAGCTTATTTTCTTCATCTAGCTTATCACTCTAAAAGTTCTTTCAAGAGAGTAAATTTCCAAGTTTCACCAGCTGCTGAAGACTGCTTTTTCCACTTGGCATGGGTCAAGAGCGCCTCTGAATATGGAAGGGGTGCTATATAAATTCCGTTTGATTCCCTGATACACATCAAAAGGTTGCAGTTGCCAATATGCAGTGGAATCACCTGAACCTGGTGTCCCTGTTATCTGATACCTACCACTGTACTTGAGCCCCTGAGGCACAGATGATGGACTGCCCCCGGGGGGTTTCTGAGGACGAGGTAGACTGCGATAATTAGACGCAGCCGAGGGCAGACGTGGTGAGGATTCTAGTACGGAATCAGCTACAATCTCAAACTCTGAAATAAGACATGCCTTTGCAAGCTGTTGACAAACATGCAACACATTTAAACGAAACTGAACTGAAAATGATTGAAACAACCTAAGCAAATACATCTATAAAACAAAGGTGAATGTCAAATAAAACTAAATGAAATGCACAAACATACTATACTTAATCATGCATAATACATAAACCAGTCAAATAACATATTGATGTTAACACCTTAGTGACAAGAGTGTACTAAAAGTGACTGAGTATCAACATTGATAAGCAGACCCAAATAAAAAATTATGATTTAAGAAGAAGAGCAGTTCCTTAAGATAGCCATGAGGCAAGCATGGGTACAAAGTGTCAGTGGGTCACCAGTCCTGTCCCTCGCCGTCTCATCTTCCCACCGACAGTGTACAGTCAATGTACTCATCACACCTGAGTTTGCTAGGGGGCGCATGAGGAGCAGAAATTTTAAACCAAATTTCTGTCCTGGCAGGCATATGAACCCCACCTTTCGAATGATAGTCTAGCATGCTAACCACTACACCACTGAGCACCCCACCTGATGACTTAAAGCAACCAGAAATCAGAAAATGCAATCCAAAAATAATTGTTATCTGCATATATGTATTTAAAACAGCCAATTGCAATACGGACATGCTGTTGAACAACCAATAACAATATAACATGCAAAAACATATATACAACATGGATAAGCAGTTGAAATAATCACTTAAGGGTGCAACACAACATGAAGAAACATTGAAAACAAAACAGCCAATCATGCCACAGACTTTACATACCCAAACACGAATCTAAGAGTCAGCACACTACTTCACGTGGCAAAAGAATAGACTGGAATTACTATTTCTTTCACAAAATATCTGCTAATATCAGCCAATATTTTATTTACATGCAACACTCAATTTGAAACTCAACAAGTAGCTGTTAGTAACACAATAAAAATGTGGCAATGTTTTCAAAATACAATCAGCTTCCTTTTGCCAAAAGAAGTATCAAAACCAGGAAAATAAGCAGTACAAGAAGCGATTAAAAAACTCAGCCACTGAACCTCCTGTAAGAAGTGCATCTTCCGCAGTCCGGCTGGTTTTGTTGCTCACTGCTCGTTTGACCGAGTTGATACCTGTTGGAACTGGAAAGGCACCTGGTAGAGTGGAGGAGCCAATTGATGCATCTGGCAGCGGTGGTGGTGGCAGGTCAAGGCAAGCCTGAATTACATCAAATTAAATTAAATCAAAGATACTTTTCCAAAGAAAGATTTCATCATTTCTATTTTTGTATTCATTAACTTTTTTAGTGGATGCACCCGAATCGTTTGCAGTAAAATCCACTATTCAGACATTAGTATTATAGCATCAACATTAAAAAATAATTAATTAATTTAATTACAATTAATAACATAAAATTATTTTTAAATAATTATTGTAATAAATTTTTTATTAATGATTATAAGTTCAAGGTCACAGAATCTGCAATTCTGCAGCTCTGCAAGACTGAACATCACTTACATTTTTGTCGTCGATGATCATCTGCTCTTTCTTCAGATTCATTTCCTGCTGTTGAACGGCCAAACAAGCCAACTGATTCATGTTGACGTAACCCTCCAAAGGAACCGCTTCAAAGTAAGAAATCATTCCAGCAGGTTACACAAGTCAAACCCACAGATGTAATGTACGGTAACATAATCAGCAAAGTAATCACGAACTGTCCATGGTAGTAACTGTAAATTTAATCTGAAATTTATAAAGCGCTACTTAAAAAAAGAGTAAGTGGCGCTCTCGACCCAAACCCACGAAATTACTGTCAAATAACACAGGATAAGCAACACAAAGAAGTTGGACTTCAACTCGGACTTTAATTATATCACAGAACCAGCAGAGCAAACAGAAACAAGTAACGAAATCCAGATTCTTTGGCCAGCGATAGAAAAAGGACGGGAATATACATCACATCCAGGCACGTAGTGAGACTTAATTTCAAGAGGAGGCAACTTCACAGACCATTGGCAAAATCCTGGTCATTGGGGTCATTGGTGAATATAATTTCTAGTATATAAAAAAGCAAGAGGAGGCAACTGCCTCCTCGTGCCTCCATGTAGCTACGCCTATGATCACATCACGAATTACGCCACATTACATAACAGTTTAATCTTTCGGTTAAGATAACCACTTCCATGTTACCTGTGAGCTTCTTTCCATCGTCGGATGGAGCAGACGTCCTTCTGAGAGTCATCATCGCCACTTCTGGATCGCCCGCTGCCACTGCCGTGCCCACTCCGGCAATTTCCGATTTCTCTGTTGGACTGACCGAGCATGGCACAGCGTACTGATGCACCCCAGTTGGTTCCCTGGCACACGAAGAGTCCCACGAAACCTGCCGCTCAATGCTCGGTTGGTCACCAGGGGGATCCTCTTGGGATGTCGAAAGTCTCGGCATTGTTCGCGTCTGCTCTTGCCAACTGGACCACGAAGTTTGTGGCTGCAGTGGAACAGTCTGCGCTGAAGAGGATTTTGCCATCGATATAGTCGCATCACGACTTTCGCTGTTTCTTGTACCAGAATTCTAAGAGAAATAATATCGATGTCATAAGAAAGTCTTAAGGTATTCAGATTATTTAAGATGAAAAACACCAAGTTTCACTTAATTCAGACTGAATTATACTCTGGAAATTCCTAAAGACATGCCTCTGATAACCACTTATTGAGTTAAGGTTCTTAAATCAAATTATACAGGTGATCTGTTACAATACAATACATGTAATATCTTCTTCCACATACCCGAATGTTCAGTTACAATTACAATGCCTTTCAAGATCAGCACACACTTCTAGGTATTAGTCCTCTATGCATTTAAGTGCACACTCGTAGTTAAAGTGTTAAAGACGTCTGTATATGTATGCATCCAGATATAGACATAGCCCCTCTAGAATTTCAAATACACTAAAGCCATGCTATTTAACAGAATGCTTCTTGGCTGTCCCAATGGTAACATGTAACAACCGTATATTTTACAAAGTCTCTCTGTTGAGTCCCTCAAAATCATGGAGTCCTGGACTGATCTAAACTGTCTCAATCAGTTCTAGACACAGTACTACTATGATGTGTTACACCAAAATGCGGTTAGCAATTGGTTTATTAGAGGATATTCTTACTTACTTACTTAAACCTATTATAAATTAGCAAAAAAAACAATTGCAACATCTGACATCTGCATAGTCATTTCAAGTGGCATATTTCTTTTACCTGCAGCGAACCAGACATAGAAGTGCGTGATGGCGAGTGGACACACCCACTCGAAGCGCTGCTTAAGCTGGACTTTCGAGAGCCCTGTGATCCACCGGGTGATTCCTCGGGCAGCTGTCAACAAGCAAGTTCCAAAAGAAAGAGCCATAAGTTAACCTAAATCCACTCCCAAAAATAATTCACCAAAAATATCTGTTGCTCAGAACTTTAAGTGAGCATCACTGTATTGTAGTCACCTGAAACTAACAAGCTCTTTACACTTTAATGACGAGAGTGTCTAAAAGCGACTGGGAAACCAATGCACCTGATCATTGGGGGGGCCCGATAGGCCGATAGCGCATTGGATAACACACTGGCATAGAGAGCGAGAGGTACCGAGATTGAGCTCGTAGGCGGACATCCTTTGTAGGCGGCTATTAGCGCCGTGTATTGCAGGCTGTCTGTTCTGTTAGTAGTTAAGATTTATGTCTTCTGTCATTTGTGTTCGTGTTTCAATTGCATAACTGTACACTGTAACCGGTTGCGGTTTGTCAGCCGGATTGTTTCAATAAAGAATATTATTAGAGTGTTACACTAACTGTATAATCTGAAAGCTCATTCCGGCCACTTGTCTCACAAGGGTGCCTAACATGGCAATTTTACACGGTTTGAAAATGCTTCTTGAGATGCCTGTGACGAAATACTTCCTAAGTTTAACTGGTAGACCGTAATTATTATAATTACTTCGCAATGGACCTCGAGAGTATGATATAACTTGAAGGTTCGTTTACTTTAGTCATAGATTCCGCCATTTCCCTTCTGATATCCGGGGATGACAAGCAGTCGCTTGTGTCTGGACACGAAAATGGAGCAGACGCCTGGACTTGTAGTCCACCCATAAGCTGCTCGACATGAGACATTTCGGCCAACATGGCCACTTCACAGTCCTACAATCAACCAGGGTGTAATCATAATTGCATATTGCTAATAAGAATGCTATACTCTGTATAAATATATGTACACCAAAGTGCAGATATGCTATTGGTTTAGTAAAGAATATACCTACTTACTTACTTGTATAGCACCTATACAAGAAAACTATTCAGAAGCAGCTCCCGATCTAATAACGGAAGACCATGATCAAGTAGAATCGTCTTCGATCACTGCTGAAATAGAGGCAGAAAGGGGGCAAGAGCTGTCACAGGTTGCATGGCGGTCTGATCCGAAGTGAAGGATCAATCATGGCTATCTACCATGTTGCAGTTATTTAAGAAACCCATATACCAAATGAGTAACTGGTACCTTAAATTAGAAATGGGTGATATGCAGTGTTTCCAATAACGCCCAAATGGCCGTTTTTACGTCCAAAAAAGTCCAAAACGTCAAAATTTGTCGGTGTTATAGGCGAAAGACGTGAACTATGCCCAAAAAAATTCTAGGTCAGGGTGTAAATATGTCCTCTTTTTGGACTCTAACGGAAACACTGGTGATATGTCTTGGCGCTTTACTTAAATCTACCACAGGCTGGCTCTCGTCTTCCATCATATTCTGGTTCTCTGTCTTCCATCATAGTGGCACCAGCTTTTGAGTAGTCCTTTAAAAATTGGAGTTAATGATTACCATTGCAATCACATATATAACAAATGCTCAGCAAACTGTCAGTTATACACTGTTTTATTTACTGACATCTAAATCATAGTAAAGTTCATAAAACTTGCTAACCATGAGCGGTTTAAGGCATAAAATAAAGTGACAGAAGTGATTGTGTTCTTCGACCAAAGCCGCTCGTACTGCATTCTTTTCGATAACTTCCAGGGCCTCATATTTTTCGTTGTACTCGACGACAGCATGATCGAGCTGTTTGGATACTTCTGGTTTGCCTAAAATCAAAGATAAATTCTACTTATCAGTTAGCACGTGGCAACAAAAGAGGGTCAGACTCATAATGAAAACCAAGTTGACCAATCCTGTTGAAGGTCAATAGTACTTTGGTAGTGCCAGTCCCAAGCCTGGAGAAAGGAGGAGGTCGATGCTAATCATCTTTGTTAAGACAGTGTTGTTAAACAGCAACTAAACTAATCATGCGACCAAACCTGTTCCTGCAAAAATACATTCAAATAAATTCGTAGATAAACACTTTAATGACAAGCTGCAGTCACTTTCAGTACACGCTCATCGTTAAAGTTTTAAAGCTTTTGACGGGTTCCTAAAATGTACTTTTAAAACATCCAGATACAAAGACCTCTGACCTTTCTTTGACTTCTTCTTAAGCCGAACAGTTTCCGTGTAAGCCTTCTTAATGTCTTGATGTGCCTTCTTTGTTTCTGTTCATACAAAAAAATGACAATGCTAAACATGCGTCCTAAAACTGTAATACTGTAGTTCCAAATTAACTGTAACTCTAATTAGGACATTCTATTGTGACAGTGTCTAAAGCACAAGGCATCACAAGTGTGAGCAATTTATTTTTTATTGCCATGGCAGAAATCTCTATATATATTTTAGCCTGGCAGCCCTCTCCATCAGCTCTGGCAGAGATTTGAACCTTTGGACCTTTCAGCTGACAGCCCAGCATGCTAACCACACACTATCATGTTAGGACCACAATGACTCAATCCAGGTCCTTTGTGTGCATAGGTCCCTCTCTATGGAATCGACTTCCTCCTTCTCTATGCTCTACAATCCTTTCTAGTAGCATCTCTACCTCTTTCTCTCACCTTAAAACCTTCCTTTTTCCTCGGAGTACCTCGCACTGGGAGCGCTTCTGAAAGGATTATGCTATGAGAAGCGCTTTATAAATGATCAAATACAATACAATATCATGTCTGTATTACCAGTATTTGACAGTGATTTCACTTATTGAGGTTGGGAATGCCACTGATGAGTTTATTCTTGAAGTGGTGCTTTACAAATGTCAGATTACAATTACAATTAAAATGTAATCTCATTTGGTTTACCTTTTGCATGGTCTTTGTCTAAGATTGCAACTGTTTTCTTCCATTCCTCTAAATGTTCCTGAAGTGGATTGACAAGGCTTTCTACGATTGAACTACAAACCAACAATCAAACCAAGTTTAATCTCCTCACAATCAAACCAAGTTTAATTTCCTAACAATCAAACCACGTTTAATTTTCTCACAATCAAACCAAGTTTAATCTCCTCACAATCAAACCAAGTTTAATTTCCTAACAATCAAACCAAGTTTAATTTCCTCACAATCAAACCAAGTTTAATCTCCTCACAATCAAACCAAGTTTAATTTCCTAACAATCAAACCACGTTTAATTTTCTCACAATCAAACCACGTTTAATTTCCTCACAATCAAACCACGTTTAATTTCCTCACAATCAAACCAAGTTTAATTTCCTCACAATCAAACCACGTTTAATTTCCTCACAATCAAACCACGTTTAATTTCCTCACAATCAAACCAAGTTTAATTTCCTAACAATCAAACCACGTTTAATTTTCTCACAATCAAACCACGTTTAATTTCCTCACAATCAAACCACGTTTAATTTCCTCACAATCAAACCAAGTTTAATTTCCTCACAATCAAACCACGTTTAATTTCCTCACAATCAAACCAAGTTTAATTTCCTCACAATCAAACCAAGTTTAATTTCCTCACAATCAAACCAAGTTTAATTTCCTCACAATCAAACCAAGTTTAATTTCCTAACAATCAAACCACGTTTAATTTTCTCACAATCAAACCCCGTTTAATTTCCTCACAATCAAACCACGTTTAATTTCCTCACAATCAAACCAAGTTTAATTTCCTAACAATCAAACCACGTTTAATTTTCTCACAATCAAACCACGTTTAATTTCCTCACAATCAAACCACGTTTAATTTCCTCACAATCAAACCAAGTTTAATTTCCTCACAATCAAACCACGTTTAATTTCCTCACAATCAAACCAAGTTTAATTTCCTCACAATCAAACCAAGTTTAATTTCCTCACAATCAAACCAAGTTTAATTTCCTCACAATCAAACCAAGTTTATTTTCCTTACAATCAAACCAAGTTTAATTTCCTCACAATCAAACCAAGTTTAATTTCCTCACAATCAAATTAAGTTTAATTTCCTCACAATCAAACCAAGTTTATTTTCCTCACAATCAAACCAAGTTTAATTTCCTCACAATCAAACCAAGTTTAATTTCCTCACAATCAAACCAAGTTTAATTTCCTCACAATCAAACCAAGTTTATTTTCCTCACAATCAAACCAAGTTTAATTTCCTCTTACAGAATTTCTCATGTCTCCAAACACTCAATTTAGGGAAACGTGACACAAGGAGAGTAGGTGCATGCACCTTTGAGATCAGCACTGCATAAATTTAAAAATACAACAGCGAGATATGGACCTACTATTCGACACACCTTTGAAAATCTGGCCCGAAGATGAATCAGGCCACAATGACAGTGAAAGATGATAGTGATTTGGCAGATCAGAGTACCTACTCAAAAGGTTCTTTACAATGAAATGACTCAAGACATATAAATCAATGAACTCCTATGAGATTCTCATATGATTTTACACGTATGTCTCAACACGAGTGGGGTTAGCCTTGAGGTCAAATACCTTTCCTGTGACCAATCACATTTGGCTGTTGACCTCACCACTCACAGGATATGGTGATACCTTTCTCTGTGCTACAGAGGTCATCATATCCACGCGATCAAATGTGGTTTACCTGACACCTCCAACGTACTTGAAAAAGACAGGTCTGTGGCTGATGGAGCCTCACAGTAATTGCACATTTCGATTATACAACCCGTTTTGAAATACAATAAAAGTCCATTAAGCCAATTTCGAGAGGCAGCCATAGGTAAATAGGTCAAAATAGCAGTTCAAAACTCACAATTTCTCTTTGGCTTTCAACCACTTGGATATCTAACTGCATCTTCCTCTGGTGCCTCAGAGTCAGATTTCGGTGTGCCCATGTGCACGTTACAAATTTAATTAATAATAATAAGTGTTAGCGACTTCATTTTGTTAGCCTTTGCGTATAAAGGGCTTGCCCTCACCACCTTATCTTGCCACCAATTGTATATGCTCACTCTATTCATCTCGTATACAAGTCCACAAGTGGGTGCTAGTGAAACAGAAATCTTCAAATATTGTTTTGTCCTGGACTCCTGGCAGGGGTTCGAACACCAAACTCTGGATTGGCAGTTCAGCACCTTACCACATGAGACTATAGCACACAGAGACCAAAACAAATCCAAAACAGTGAATACCAAACCCTGATAGCAGTATTCAGCACTCTCGATTCAAATGGCGCCCATTAGCGTCGCTGTTTACAGCTATCAGAGAAATAAATGTCAGCGAAACTAGGAAACAGTGAATCTGCGGTTCTAAAATAGATCTCAACTTACCCTGCAAACAACTTCAGCTTGTCTTCTATGGCTCTTTGACGTAAACAGAGCCGCATCAGTGTTGAACCAACGTCACTCGTCGCGCCTAACAGAAACAAGTTTAAACGGAATGATCACGAATTTACGTAAACAATAGATCTGCTACATATGCTGAAACTTCATCATTACATTGTCTCTGAAAGCAACGTAATGGACCACCTTATAGCAAGGTTGTGTTATAACAAGTGCATTTTCTAAAGCTGAACTAAATTTCGAATCCATGTACTGACTCCGTTATACCAGAATTTGTGTTATGATGAAGAGGTTCTGGTGCATAAAATTTCACACAGCGAGAATAAAAATAACCAGCATTATATGTCTGCATCTAATTTTTTCAACAATTTTACAGAATTTTTTAATTCGCGTGGACTGCAATGGCACAGGTATTTGTATCTTCGTATTTCGTAGACTTACATATTTGCCTTTGCTATCAGCATTGTATATTTTTTTATTGCACTGAACTGCTTGGAATTTTAATAGATTTCCATGCCATTTTCAATTTGATAGTGTTTTTATTTCATAGAGCTGTAATATCAGTTAAAAGCGTTTTAACAGACTTTCAAGTAACTTTTATTTTGACAGTTGTGGCATTTTAACAGAGCTGCAACATTTGCTAAAAGCATTTAAGAGATTTCCAAATCATTTTTCATTTTGATAGTGCTCCAAACTTAGTCGATGATATTTAATATACTTCACACTCATTTTCACTGTTTTTAGCACTTTCCCAGAGCTGTAGGAATACGTTATTTAGACTGTGCTAAGTAACAGCTGAATGGCAAGGCCAGTCAATTATCTGGAAAGCCACAGACATAGATATGAAATGTTTCCATAACACAGCAGAAGTTCTTCTGGGAGAGATATTCCACTGAGTGGCCCAGGGAAAACAGCTGAAAGTGGTTAAGCAGCGCCAGGGATCTGAAACCAATGTCTGGGAATGGTAGACACTTGTGCGGCCCATAAGCTTCGAGTGGTGGACACAATCGCAGAGTGCGTCTTAACAACCTCTCAGCAGCCTGATAATTTATCAGACTACCTTAAAACGCTACATCAGTTGTGCGGCGTCGGACACAATCGTTCGCGTAAACATAACTGCCAGGCACAGCACATTTCCTGGTCACATTTCCGGTGACCGGACACTACTGCTAAGAGTGCATGCAATAACCTGGAGCCTTAGGAAGTGCTTAGCAGTTTCCACATCCCAGCCACTTCTGTTTGACCTACTAACCTCCAACAGAAATAGACAGAAGAGAGGTAGTCTCAAGTCATAGGTAGGCTACATCTCAGAGATAAGCTGCTACAATAATTCTGCTGGCATTTGCTCCGTCCACCAATACACGTATTGCTCTGATTTAAGCAATAAAGCTGTCACTCCAGATACCATAAATAACTCAGAAACCCATACACCAGGAAACATATACTGCAAGATACAAGAGTCATACATCAACAGGAAAAACAACGCTAACACATGCACTCATTTAGATATACATGCATAAATATATGTATATATACACACACATATATATATATATACATGCACACACACACACATATATATATACATTACTAGGAACCATGGCTGATGCATGCCTGGTTAAAGACTGTCTGCTTAAGTCTGAAACTAAGTCATAATCTATTTTCCACTAGCTCTACACACAGCTTCACAAAGTCAAGTCAGAAGCCCCCTTACTTTATAGATATCAGGCATCTCTTGTAAAAGTCTTCACATATATATGTATATGTATATATATATATATATATATATATATATATACATTTATATATATATATATATATATATATATATATATCAGAAAGTATAAATCAGCCTCTAATGTTCTAGCAAAAACGTAGATCCTTCAGTCCGAGACCATACTTTTTCTCTTAAATGGTATAAACACGTGGATTGCCTCTACCTTTACCTGAATGGTTTATGGTTAAAAGCAACATGAGTCATCCAGTAGACCGGGTAGAGATGCCAAAATGTAACAGACACCACATCAAGAGATAAAATCTAATGGAATAATAATAGGTAGCAGTGCTCACATACCAAATGATGTCACTGTTAATGTAAAATCCATCATCATCATCATCATCCCAAGTGCCCCCCCCCCGTCTGCTCCCTTGCGGGATGTACAGACGTTTTTAACCAGAGGGGCATCCTGCCACAACCCTCTTCGTCTTTGTGGTGTCTCTTTTCACTTTATTGACCATTTCAATAATGTTTTCTTGGTCTTGTCTTCCACAAGTGCTTCTTGGCTAGTGCCCCAGGATAAACCACACTTCAGACAAATGCAGCACTACATGTGAAGACAAGCACACAGACAACCACAGACACTGTGCCACCAGGAACACATATATGCACACATATATACATACATACACACACACACACACACACTGCTGTCAGGAACACATACATGCACAAACACAAATGCACAAACACACATACATATAAACACACATACACAAGCACATAAATAAACAAACACATAAATAAACAAACACATAAACACACAAACACACATACACAAGCACACACACTGTGCCATCAGGTGAATGAAAGAATTGGAGCCAACAGTCAATTAGAAACAAGTACCACATGCATCTGCCAGGAGTCATAATATGTAGTAGGTCAAAGGTTGTGAAGCCAGGGGCTGGACCGACCAACGGACCGACCCACAGACAGCTCATTTGAAATGCAAAATGATGTTCTAATCAACTAAGTTCGTTGTTCACATAACACTGAGGCCCTCTGTCTACTGCACTCTGCTGCTCTCTTTGTGTATTTGTCTCTGTCTATGCCTGTGTCTATCTATCCCTGTACCTCTATGTCTCTGCCTCTCTGTCAGTCTCTGTCTGTCTGTATCTCTTACAGTCAGTTAGGGCAGACGGATGCCTCTGGCCAACACCTGGCCTCAGTGACTCATTATTATTCATCAGAGAAGTGAGACTAATTCTTTACAGGTAATGTCTCCTACAACAATAGCCGTCACTGTGGCCACAAAAACGTTCTGCAACAATAGTTAAACAGGTAAAAGTAGCAAGCACATTTGTTACTAAGCCTCTGTAGAAGCTCCTCAGAGGAGTGGTTCGGAGGTAAAAAGGATCGTTTGGCTGAGGCGCAAACAGGACAACAGCAATCAGACAACAGGACAACTTGTTTAATAAATCAAATATTGCTAAATTGCAAAGCTCGAGGGTACGTACCATACGTATTCTATTTTTTGAAAGGTACGTACGTTTTTTAACGTACCCTATTTTAGGGTACGTAAACAATACAAAAATACGTTAACCACGTCATTGCTCATTATAAGAATGTTCAATTTAATTTAAGCAAACAAACCATAAATAAAATTTTCGTGTATGATACGTACCATATACGCGTATTCTATTTTTTTAAAGGTACGAACGTATTTTAACGTATTCTATTTTAAGGTACGCATACCCTCGAGCTCTGCTAAATTGTATTACTAATGTTACTAAAATACTGTTATATTACCATTATAATTAAACTATTATTGTATTGTATTGGTAAATTTATATAGCACCACTCCCAGTGCTACACCAATCAGAGGCACTCCCAGTGCGAGAGAACCCCAGAACATAAGGCTGTCTTTAAGCAGTGAAAGGATGCAGGGAGGACCAGTGAGCCCAGGTAAAATGTGGATGGGTCAGGTTCAAGCCTCCCCAAGACAGTCAAACTCAACAGTTGCCATTCATTTGGTTGGTCAATGGTCATTGCACATGGCTGTAGAATGGTTAAGTGCTTGCCAAGTAACACAAAGTCTGGGTTTCAGTCTTCCTGAGATGGTGAGAGCAAGTCATTCATGCATGATTACCTAGATGTTAGTCATTTCATTTGATAATTGTGCAATGTAGACAAGAAGAGCATTCCCTGAGGCTAGCCTGGAGAGGCAGCCATGGGTATGAAGTGTTAGCGACTTCATTTCTACCGAGCCCTGACATAAGACAGAGGGTGGCGCACGCCACGCAAAAATCTCGAAACAAATTTCCACTTGGCAGGATTTTGAATTTGAACTCTGACTTCTTGATGGTTAACCCAGCATGCTAACCACTGGATATCACCCAACCCAGGCACCAACATAATATAAACAAATACTATATATAAATTCATAATTCGAATGTAGCTCTAGATACATAAATGTGAGAAACAGTAGAACCCTCTTAAAGATTTTGCACCATCAGTGTCTGATCCCACAAGACATTATTTGGAATAGTATGGTCCACAGCAACTATCTGTTGGGTCCTTTGTTTCAGGTGTTGCTGCTGCTGCTGAATCGTGGGAGTATGCCTCATGAAAGCATACGTAGGTCACGAGTGTCAGTGGGGTTTGTAAACTTGCCAGTAGTGGCATGACACACATGCATTTTACGCGCCTACGGAAATCTGGAGTAGTATTCATGAACAACTTCTCTGCTAATAGACCCCTCCTGGTTCTCTCCTTTGCGGATGAATCATAACAAAATACTTTAAAAGTGCCTCAAGTCAATAATGCCTTTCTCCAGGAACTTTTATTGGGACTTCCATGTCCAGGAATTTTTATTTATGTAGCTTAGTTTTCTCATGTAACACTTATGTCCATACGTAACCTCTGTTTAATAGTACTTCCAAGTCACGCAACTCTTATTCAAGTCAGTAACTCTTGTTAAGACATTTATTGGGTGTCCAGAAATTACAATATCCATAGCATTAGTGAATAAGCTGCAAACGAATCCAGTAGAAATTTCTCACTAGAATTTAAGGACATTCAATTCTCAAATGTCATCTGTCCCATAACCAAACATGCATGTAAATTCCACAAATAACTGTCCATTTGTAAACAATAACTATGATAATTTCTCCAATGGCAGAACTGAATTTCCACAAAGCATGATGAAATCTAGCAGTGAATTAATTGTCCACTGAGTCCACATTGCTTTGCTTAAGTAAACAAATTCAATAGGATAATAATGTAATGTACTGTAAATAGTCTGTAATGTAACAAGACATTTATAAAGCACCAATTACGAGTCTCTCAGAAGCGCTCAACTAATACTAGTGAGTTCACTTTATTTGCTCAGGCATTTATTTCATACAAAGGAATGCAGTACACACCACAAGCCACAAAGGAAGTTATCAGCATATTTTATTTCACATTTATTTATTTGTTTATATCAGACGAAAAAGAATGTCCTACACACAACAGAAGCCACAAACATAACATAAATGAAAATTTGTAATTTTTATTAACGTGCAGCTTCAAGGAAAAACTCATCAGTAGCGCTTCCGACCCGACAACGAGAATCCTCAATCAAACAGAACAGACTTCAAGCGCTTGCGGAACAGAGAGGGATACAGGGTGACTAGCTCAGCTCTAGTTTTTTTTATGAGGAAGGTTGTTCCAGGCCACAGGACCGAGGAAAGCAAAGAGTTGTACAGGAATGAGTCAGAGAACAATCAGAACACCCTGATCAATCGAATGAAGGGACCTGAGGCCAGGAACAAAGGAATTTATCATCATTTATAATTTATTATCTTTGTTTATTTAATATATACCATTTGGTTATATAGGACAAATGGATTAAAACACACTACACAAATCACAAAAGAAGTACATATGATCCTGCCACCAATCACACAGTATACACAGCGTTGCCCTCCTTTCTCCAGGCTTGGGACTGGCACTACAACAAGTAGGGTACTAGTTCCCATTGTTTAACAACATCTCCTGAATGTTGGGGCTGTTGACATCGCCCTCCTTCTTTAGCCAGGCTCGGGACTGGCACAACCAGAGTACACGAAGAGTGGTTGGGCAGCTTACACACGAGTGGACAGCGTTCATAGCACAAAAAGCGAGAGATGTAAAATCGTACGAATGATATTTCAGACGAGGAAACAGAAACAGACGAGCAACCGTTCGCCATTTCCGCCTCAGAAGCGGATTTCACGCCCACGATACACACACACACTGACCATCAACGGATGGACAGAATTTCCGCCGGTGCTCTTATCACAGCAATAAGCTGGTAAAAGCCGTGGCAAATAAAGATATGTACAGGGCTTACCTCGTGAATTCAGAGCTAGATTAGCCACCTTCTGGAATGCTTCTAGAAGAGCACTGGTCGCAGAGATCGTAGTCCTACAGCAGGAAATGTCAGCAAATAAACGAGTCAGTAATGAGATTTTATGTGGCTACACAGTCTGTTACTCACGCTTAAGCTCCTACTCTTAACCCTCACACAAATAGCTAACTGTAAGTTGCTTTAAATAACAACCACTGTTTTGCAATCAATTCCTTTCAGTTCAAGTTCTTCTATTTATATGTGACTCACTGACCTCGGGCAAGAAAAGGGACCATGTACTAGATCAGCTGGAAAATTGATTTTTCCCTAAAAGCATGATTATTGATTTTTGCATTTAATTAAAGCAAATGCACCTTTGGCTCACTGTAGCACAAAGTATATTACACCACATGATGCATTAAGGCCAAAATATGTAATTAATGCATCAGATAGAGACAGGTTGAATTTTTGTATCTGCGATTATTCTCACCAAATGATATTTTTATTTTCATTTAAAAAGGACATAAATTTTGGACCAAACGTCCAGAAAGTTTTTCCATGACTTTTTTATGATGGAAAATGTGAATAAGTCCATTACTGACAAATGGTCCCTTTTCTCGGTCAAGATCAAGTATATAGTCAAAACAGTAACAGGAAGACCAAGAACTGTGGTGAAGGTCTGGGTGATGGATAAAGGAACAAGCACAGAACAGAAAGAAATGGTACACTGGCTTCCTGAACCTGCCTGAGTAAGATCGCTGGGAAGCAGAATATAGCAATAATATCTCATTACCAGGTATCAATCACTCTGACGGAATTAATTACCATACCTGTGCACATTAAGGATCAACTCAGCATTTTCTCTAAACTTAAGTAAGGCTATTTCTGACATGCTTCAAAGCATCCGAAGAATTCGAGTTGACTCCTACAGACAAACTGTGACTCATGAAAACACAAATCACTGAGTCTCCTTTTTTTCATAGTCTGTCGACCGATCAGACAGAAAAGAATGTCAGATCACGACAATGAATACATATACATATCCAACAATGGTTTCAAAGACATCAAACATATCAGCAACAGCACACCTTCTAAAATGCAAAGCACACCTTCTAAGATTCAAAGCAAACCTTCTAAGATGCAAAGCGCACCTTCTATGATGCAAAGCAAACCTTTCTATGACAGTGTATTGCAGATCACTCAGTTTCAAACTGGTAATAAAGCTGCAGGAAACCCAGCATCTGCGAAATGAATACTTAAACAAGCATCCTCAAGATCAATGTGATGCTTGTACTCCAGCAGCTAAAGGAAAAATATGCCCACAATAGGGGATTTGTCTATGTGACAACGACATGTCCTCATGCTGAGCACATCTTCTTTCTTGGCTTCCTGTCTTCCGATCATTAATGTCTAGTAGCAGTTAAGTCCTAAAGTGGCCAGAACACTCAGTGGTAGACACTGTGGCAGTAATTAAACAGCAGCACACCAACATCACAAATAGCTAGACATTTTTGTGCATCTTTCTGTGGAAACCATGCCCAAATGTCTGGCTTTAGGCCACAACCGCTCTGCTCTGTCTTCATCAATTTCCCTTTTGGTTTTTTAACCAGAATCTGGCCAACGCAACGATTTTTCTTGACAGCAACCAGTAACTTATGCCTCAAGCATTACTACGGTGGAACTATAGATTACAGATTCGATTAGACACTGTAAAATGCCTAGCAGCTTTCTGGCAACGTCGGTGATTGCTGTACTAAGTCATTACTTTTTAAGAGTGTCTGATGCAGGCCTCACGTATAAATCTCCCCTGCAGGGAGCATTGCTTAGACATCAGTGTCCAGGAGCTTCCAGTCCACTTAAGGCTGACCTATCACATGCTGACAAGTATAATGAACTGTCACCTGTAGGTGCACAATCTACAATGGACCGTCATCAACCTCTATAAAGCACCTTTTCCCTGTATGTGTCTGGGTGTCACTTTTGATAGCTCTCTCTCCTTCTCTGACCACATAACTAACACTGCTTAACACTTTAATGACAAGCTGCATTGGTGTCCAGTCACTTTCAGTACATGCTCATTGTTAAGGTGTTAAATGACTTTCACGTAGATGGAACATGCACTGAATTAGCATATAAAACTGTATTTGCCCGGCTGAAAATCAGGCTCAACAGAGCGCTACATTTAAATCGGTCAGCCTATCTCTGTTCCATGGTCAGGCCAAAAAAATATAGGTGTGTTTCCGGTAACAGTGGTTTTAAAAACTGGGTAGGTAGGAAAAAAATTTTATTTTGTAAAATATTTTTATGCAATGCTGCATTGTTGTATAATAATAAACGAATATATCGTCATCATATTTCACCTTGCTAAGGCCAATTTTGCTCTAATTAACGGTGCCCTTATTTACATACCTCTGGCAAGGAAAGCAGTGTTATCAATGTCGCAAATCTGCACCTCTGGCACGCAAAGGTTAAATTCATGTGTCAATTAAAAAAAAATTTTTTGAAAAATTTAAATTAAAAAAAAAATTTCATAAAATTTTCCCAGTCAGGCCTAAAAAAGTGACTCGGTTGGGTTACCGGAAACACACCATTATTTTTTTTTTGGCCTCAGTGGTCACCACCAAACCAACAATTTCTGCACTTGATCAATGGACACTGTGAAAACTGTTGTGCCTCAGAACAGTGTTGGCTCTATAAAGTGTTCTCGGTTGCTTGTCTTCACAGGTTTTGGAATTTCTTTCACAGCTCTGTTGAAGTCTGTTCGTTCTGTTTAATTCTACTCCTGTAACACCTTGTGATCATCCGTTCATACTGTGACTGGTAATCACAAGTCACAGTATGAACGGATGATCACAAGGTGTTACAGGAGTAGAATTAGACTGTGTGGCAGCCATGCAAGGTGCCCATCGTATCCTACTGCTCATTTTGCCAACACTACCTTGCAGATTAAAGGCTGAGTCTTTGGGAGGGTAGCGGGAGTCGATCCTGCATCCATGCTGGTCTACTGCTCTTCATGCCGGAGAGTAACCATTCACCTAAACCCCCTCCCCAATAGGTAAGAGAATCTAGAAGTTTGGCTATGCTGGTTAAGCCAGTGGAAAGAGATCTACAGGTCTTAAGTTTAGAATTGAGCGACATCAACAAACAGACAGAATGACAACTTACCGAAGAACGGTGTTAAGTTTCAAAGCCTTCCCTGTCAAATCCTCCCAGGCAGGAAAACTTGTCTGCAATTAAAAACAGGATAAAAATGGTTGATTACACCTTTCATTGATAATCCATCACATCTGCAGACAATAATTAGACACACCATCATTCACAGGGTCACATCAAAGGGATGCCGACAGATGATAGAGAGTTTAAAAGTCATAATATTCCGCCAGTTGGTAAAGGCTGCATTCCCCACAGAGGCAGTAATAGCAAACTGATAAGCAAGCAATTGTAATAGGACATTTTATAGCGCCGCTAAAGGGCAAAACAATTCAGCCTATATTAGGTCAAAGGTCATTTAGAAGGGGATAGTTAGCAAAACAATAGGAAGTAAAGTAGAGGAGTCACCAGTGGCAGGCCCTGGCACACAGGTGGAGCTAACAACAGGGTGCCTGTGGACAGACGGCATGGACGTTGTACACATTGTATGCAAATGACAGCTGCCTCCCGGTCCAGTGAACAATCAACCTTTACACCTGTTCTACCTGTGAGCCAACTGGACACTGTTTGCAAACAATCCTCATTGTGATTTGGCATAGGTCTACCTTTACAGCTGCACTGTTCAGGGTGGTAAAGAAACTTTCTTCATGTTGTATGTCTGTCTGGTTACTGAATAAATAAATAAATAAATAATAAATAATTAATGTATCAGAGCACTTGTATAGCACCGTTAAGTAACGCACAACGGCAATCGGGCATGGTCACCCAGGAATCACCGAACAAATATAGGCTATCTAGTCCAGCAGAAAACGTTTCCTGAACTGTTAATAGCCATCTTCTTCTAAAACTACTGTGGCAATCAGCAAAATCTTGTGTTAGAAGTCAAGGAACAGTCCACACGGGAAAGCTCCCATTTCAGAGTTCATCAAGCAACATATTCATCGCAGTTTCACATTAAAAAACGTTTCTATACAACAGCTTGTATGTCAGCTTGACCTGGCAATGTTTTCCATGTAGCACAAAACTATACTGCTATTCCAAGCCCATTGTAAGCCTGACTGGCCAGGAAAAGAAGTCCGTAATGGCAGGAAATTAAGTTCAACTCGTGCAGAACAGCTGCTGAAAACAGATATTTCTGTGTTTTCTCAAATAACATTACAGCCAACAGCTTTCACTTTTCACTAACAGCCTTCTATTTTCAGCTAACGGCTTTCAATTAGCTGCAGGTTTTCGTCAAAACTGCACATACAACTCCGCACCAAGCAACCGCACCAAAACAGCAAATGGAAACCATTCCATTGGACAGACATGCTTTGCACTTGGTGCTTTCTAACGCAGCTGGACAGTTTGTAAGCCAAACCAGAAGAGGTAGATGCACTTCAGCCTGCTTAAAACACGCACCATCACAAAAATTCTGATAAAACAAAGTTATGGACTCCTATATTTACTTTCCGCATGGGAAAACTACCACGTTATAACAGGACCTCTCTATAACACTGCATTTGATAAGACTCCCACACACAGCATTACAAAAACGCTCTTGTGTAATTCGCCCGGATATTACATGGGAGGCATGAGAATGATTTCCAGATGAACAGTGTCAGCAAAAGAGGCAGGAAGTTTTTACATGTCTTCCAGCCATAGGAAGGAACAACTGGATCTAATTCAGGCGGAAAGCCAAGGCATCCTGTAGTCATCACAGTCTAGCCCACAGCCACCAAATACCACTTCCTCACAAGCCCTGTTTTCTCAAAGTGTTCAGCCCAAGAGCAGCAACGCAAAGGAACTGGCAGGAGGTCACTAGGTCAAGTGTATTGTAATGTAAACAAGAGGATTATCTACCCCACCAAATTGCACTTCAGATGTCAGAGGTGAAATGCCCATTGTAAAACTGATTATCACGGCAGCCCCGGCGGCAATTTAATTGAATGCCTTTGTTGGATAAGCACCCAAACCAGGCCCTCTGAACAAGCCTACGATCATTAAGCCAAACACCTACCTCTATAATTTACCTAACTTCTACAGGAGTCCACAAAGGGAGATAGCAGCCAATACAAGACACCCACATAACATTGCACTTCTGCCTCATTTAGGTTAGAACATTCAAAGAAAGCTGAAAGATCAGGGATACTATCTAATCCACCCTAGACCATAAAAATCTTAGCCAAAGGGAATCCCCTTAATTGCATATTCTAACAGAATCAGTATAGCAAATGCACTACATGCAAGATAAGAAGGGGAAAAAAGAAACAAAGGCAGACAAAGACTTTAGTACTGGATAGATAGTATAAATGAAGACATAACATCACTTGGACTAACACTAAGGGGAGCAATGAACATGACGAATGACTGAGGACAATGGAGATCATTTATTCGTACCCACTGCCATCAAATGAGTGGCACCAGGAACTGATGATGATGATGATAGCAAACTGAACGTGGTCTACGGGGTGGGGTGCCTACATGAAATATCTCTGTCAGTAGTCCTCAAGAACCCTGTCTCTGTCTGCATACCTGTGTCTCTGTCTGTATCTTGAGTTTTTTAAACAGTCCATACATATACGTATATTCGTGTTTATTTAAAACTGACACACCGCAGTATGATCACAAGTCATAGTATGAATGTATAATTATAAGTTAATAAAGGAGTTGAATTTAACTGTATGGCAGCCATGCAAGGTGCCCATCTGTTCTACTGCTCATTTCACCAATGCCACCTAGCGAATGGAAGTCTGTCTGTCCAGCTGATCGTCATGGTGTAAAAAACTGACGTAATGGCCTTTTCGTGGGACCAATTACTTTCCCAGCCACCTTTACTTAATTAGTTGCCTTAGACATAAATTTTACAGTTAATAAGGACGTGTTAATTCAGTAGATTTTTCCAAAAGCATTTGTACTTCAAGATGCTGGCGTGACTTGCATTAAAGAAAAAAACTCAAAGGCCGCCCAATTAATTTCTTACATCAAAGCGTGCCACCCATGCATAATTAAATGGTCCTGCCACTCGAGTTCTGATAAGAATGTTTCAGTTTCCTGCTCAGCCTACACTACTTAACACGGAAAGCAAAGGTCTGGCAAAAGCTGACTAATATCATCAGCAGTAGTACTATAATAGTACTTAGCTGCTGAGAAGTTACTAACTACAAGAATGCCATTCTTTAAATAGCACTGATTTAACCATGCAGGAAGCAGCAACTAATGGTACATGGCTACATGCATAATCCTGCCAACTGCCATAAGTTAGCCAGGTGAGACAGACAGATCTATAGTAAACGCAGGATTAGCTCATTGACCAGATTGGTCTACAAATGGAAATCTGAACTACATGTACACAAAAGAATCAGCAGAGCAGAAACATGGAAAGTGCATTCCAGAAACCTGGACCAGGTCACTGAAATGGCTCTCTAGCCCACCGCTTACAGCTGTACTAAATACCAATGTGCACTAAATACCAATGTGCATATGTTTGTGTCAGTCACTCCTTTACAGAGAAGCTAAAACATCAAAATCCTTAGCTTGTGTTGCCTTATCTGCCTAACCAAATCAGCAGCAAACCCAACGTCTTAAAGGATATATATAATCATCGGTATTGATTGTTTGCTGTAATAATGTTGGTCTCGTTATATATAACTATGTGAGCTACAAGTATGTTAATTATAATGATGCTTAAGAAATGATGACATTACAAAATAGCTAAATGAGCCACTGTGTAGACTATACTGACAGAAATCTGCTTGTACTAGGGCTACCCTGTTAGCAGAACTTGAGGTTCCTTAGGGTGTCACCCATTGTCACTGGAATTGTATATTTTGTCATTACATGTAAAATTAATTAAAGAGGTGAACAATAAATTTGATTTTATTGATTGACTGATAATTCTCAGTTCAAAGCTATAAGGCTGCACAGACAGAGAACAATTTTGCCCATAAAATGCTTGTGGACACAATTATGTGTTCTGTTCCAGGGGGGCACAGCACATAAAAATGTCTGCCAGCTGACTACAGGTAAGACCTGGGTCCTTAAAAATTTACTTTACACATATTGAACACACCTTGTCTTCTGATGCTCACTGCTGGTCACAGATGCCCAACACAACTCTACCATATTCATTCAGCCTTTCACAATGGCAGACAAAAGGTTCTACCATCTGCTAAATTACCCTATCCACTCACTACCTTGACAACCATTTGTCAAATGTAACTATCCAATGCACCTTAATTCTGTAAAGAAATTATGAAAAGCAGCAATAATTACATACTGTCACTGAAAGGTATGCAAAACATTTCCAAGAAAAGACCAGGCCCTACCATCTGCTAGATAAGTACTCAATCACTACTTTGACAACAGTTTGTAATATGTAATTAGCAAATGCATCTTAATTACGGCATGTAAAGAAAAATAAAGAGCAGTGATATTTACAGAAATATACTGAAAGGTATGCAATATATTTCCACAATTCGAAAAATGTTGGCCTTAGCTATTATCTGGCTATTTGACATTAATGTGGACAGAATGTCTGAAGACGTAGACACTATAACGGAACAGTTTGCAACTACCAATGTTCAGTACTTTTAACAATGGCCAACCAATCCACAATCTAACAAGTCCTATAACTTCTATCGCAATGAACAATGTAACAATCAAATCAATTGTCAGTAAGTCTGGTCATTTCCAGGTCATTTCAATGTGCAGCAGATCAGAACACTCAAGTCCACCAATGCAGACAACTTCTTTAACCAGGGGGTCCACTACTTAAATCAACAGAGGAGTGGAGAACAGCAAAGTCACAAAGTCCCTAATGATTATGGGTCAATGGGGTCATAACAGGCTACCAAGCAGGACCCCAGAAACCAATGCATTTTGAAGCTTTCAAAATGGAATTCATGGAATTCAGCACACTTGTACTACAATTGCTACTGCTCTTTGTTCTATGAAACATCTCATTAACCTGCGGGAATCCCCGGTGTGATAATCTTGGGGTTTCAGACCCAAGAACCCCATCAATCAAGCTCCACCACTGGATGGGTGTCAAGTTTATGACACTAGAGCTAGATATCAGTAAGACAACAAATACTCTGAAACACAAAGGGGTAACAATGAAGAGGATTTCTAAGCTCCCTGGCTGAGTTTATTCTGAACTCCTTCACCAGTCAATCACTCAGTATTATTCGTAAATTTGCACATGTACCATGTTTACTCATCTCATATCACATTAAGTAAATACAAGTTTCGTAAATATAACCAGCCAAAGTATTCAAACTCCCTCCAACGCTTCGAAGACCTTAAAGAACCAATTTCCTCCATTTCCTCTGTAGGCTGTTTCTGCGTCATCTTGGATTTCCCACTTGGCTTTTGACCAGACAGGCCATGGAATGTGGCACGCACACAGACTTTGTTTAGCAGCTACCATCGACTGAAGCCTTGAGCATCATTTCATTGGCACTATAGAAGTTCATGAATAATGGATTAAAGAACAATTCTAATCTTCAGTAAAGGAACACCTTTCAAAATAAAATATATAAAAAAGTTAAATCCTTCAAAAAGTTAAGGCATTTGCATTTGAAGTACCTATAGCATGTATGTAGGCATGTATGTATGTATGCGTGTGGCTGGGCTGGGAGCACTTCTGAGTAGATTTCTTGAAGGGGCGCTACATAAATCTCCAGAATGAATTAATGAATGAATGTACGCAATATCTGGGCTTTTATACATTTGTAAAAAAAATCTCAAAAGCTCTGTGTACCTGACTGATACAGTTTACCCACCGTAACTTCTGTATAAAGCCACCATCTCTGGAAGCCATATCAAGAACCTCATCATGACATCATGTTATCATGAGGTTAAACATTTAAAGATAATTCCAATCACATCAAGCCATGTCATATCAATATCTAATACATACATATATAAGCACATATAAACATGCAGAAATACATACACACATATTTGCAGTATTATCCCAAAAAAGCAAGCATTTAAATGTTACATATGACACAGATGAAGTAACTTCTTGTACCATAAATGCAGGCTTAATAACATAAACACTTGCCTTCATATTTGAAATAATCTGATGAAAAAGATTCTCCAGAGCCGTACATTCCGTCTCAGTAATGCTCTTTTCCATGTCGAAGATTGGGATTCACCGTAGCATGTATTTCCAAAGCCCTGTCCTCGATCAGCAATTTGAAATACAATGGAATATCAAGTCCACTGAGACCGGACAGACTGCCATACGTCTAGCCTGGATATTATCCTTCCAGTGTCCGAAAAAAATCTTTGTGATGGAGTTATTCCAGGGCAGTAATTCCAATGCCGCAATCAAAACCCAAATCCAGGCCTTAAAAACTGAAGAAATGTGTCAGAAATATATTTTAGGATAATCGAATGATGTCGGAATATTATGTTCACGAAATACAATAAATCTATAAATAAATTTTGAGCATCGAAACCCAAATCGGCCAAATAAGACGACGACCTGCTCCACCAAAAACTCAGCGAGACCGGATGTCACGTGGGATACTTAATTCCAAGTAAGTAAGACAGTTCCCGTCAGTGACAGCGCCTAAACGATTAAGTAAATAGGTTAGTAGGTAATAATAATCATAATATTTATTCTTTAATAAAGCACCTGACAAACGCACTGCGCTGTACATGTACAAGTTATAACGATTAAACAATTAACAAGAAAAAAATTACAGGTGTAATGTAAATCGTCGAATTGTCGTTTCATTACACGTAAAGCAGCAGCTAGGCTACACCAGTGAGACCACCATCACCAGCTGTTAATCAAAACAGAATTGTTGGGTTAGTTTCAACGCCATGCGATAATCCGGAGGAAAGAGATAATAATGACGATTGCAAAGTCTATACCCTTTGTGACGATTGTAAACACCTTATAATATAATTTATGAGAGCCCAGCAGTCTGCATGCCATAGCCTACTACGCCAAGCCCGTCCTGAAGAAAATTTATATTAAATTTTGTCCAAGAGATCAATCATTCGCATAGTTCAAATTAATAATGTGGCGTTTTTGCCAGGGACCACCCTCCGGTTTTTGGGTCCACCCTACGGTTTTCTGGGTCTCCCCGTTTTGGACCACCCTCCTTGGGCTGCGGCCGGCTTGGTCCTTTGCCCGTGGTGTATTGGCCTAGGCTTGGCAACCCGTGGGCTTGGTTCCTGATATGCTTGGCGACCTTAGGCTTGGCAACTCCTGGGCTTGGCGACCATAGGCTTGGCAACTTCTAGGCTTGGCAACCTAGGCTTGGCAACTCCTGGGCTTGGCGACCATAGGCTTGGCAACTTCTAGGCTTGGCAACCTAGGCTTGGCAACTCCCTAGGCTTGGCGACTTAGGCTTGGCAACCTGCTAGGCTTGGCAACCTAGCCTTGGTTCTGGAGTCCTACCCCTGCCCCAGCTGGGTATATATAGAGGGCGCTCTTGTGTAGTAAGTGTGTTCTGAGGTCTTTGTAGAAGCTTGATTACTCGTCTTCTCATGGTGTGTGAATAAAGATCGTCTTCGAACTCTAGTGTTTGATTCCTTCGGTGGGTGACATTGACCGCTACAGCTCGTCGACTGGCAGATGCTGAAGTCCTTCGATAGACGACGGAGGCCGGACTAACGCTCCCATCCTGAGCGACACGCGCCTTACATTCGCATCCTGAGACGTGAAACCCCATTTAACGTTACATTGGTACCAGAGCCAGTGGGGTTTTGACGGAGAGTTCCTGCCGCCGACGACGCTGAATCGACCGAAGATGTTTCCGGGAGACGACGACGATACGATAGCCTACCCGATGCCAGGTCACATCCGCACGCCAGTTGAGACGTCGACGCCAGCTACCAGGAGAGCGACGATGGAGATGCCGCCGGACCGAAGCCGTTTGCTGACGGAGATCGACTTCGATGACCCAGGGCAGGTGAGCTCGAGCTTCCGAGAAGACAGGGAAGAAGGGATGACCGTGAAGCCGGAGAGATCGAGCTTCCGAGAAAAGACGGGCGAATCGACGACGGAAAAGACGAAATTGAAACCGAATTTCCGCGAAGAGACTGAAAGACCGAACGAACTGGGGACTTCGACGCCGAATCTGCTAGAAAATGTCAGTGACTTGCTGCGAAGCCGCCCGACGCCGATGAAACCAGGCAAGTTCGATGGGACGGGCTCGTTGGAGTCATTCCTAGTGCAGTTCGAGGTCTGCGCAAGGCACAACAAGTGGACGGCCGCGGACCGGGTCGACTACTTGCGATGTTCGCTGGAGAAGGCCGCTACGCAACTTCTCTGGGACTTCGGCGCTCAACCGAGCGTAAGTTACGAAGAATTGGTTGAACGCCTTCGGCAGAGATACGGGACGGAAGGCCAGGCAGAAACCTTCCGCGCCCAGCTGTACTACCGCCGTCAACGCCCGGAAGAGAACCTCAGCGACCTGCTGCATGAGATCCGACGACTGGTTGTCTTAGCCTACCCGGTGCCTTCCAACGAGACGACGCAGATCATCGCGAAGGATGCCTTCCTGGAAGCGATGAGAGACCGGGAGCTCTCGCTCAAAGTACGCGAGCGAGAACCGAAGAACCTGGACGAGGCATACCGGACCGCACTGCGTCTGGAGGCCTATCAACGGACGAACGACGCCGATGATCGCCGCAGACAGCCAAACCGAGTGCGAGGGACGCAAGAAACCGATCTGAGCGCCCAGCTTCAGGCTCAGATGGACCGCTTCTTGAATATTCAGCGAGATGAGCAGCGGAAATGGCAGCAAGAAATGGAGAAAAGAATGGACGAGCAATTCCGCGTGCTACGCCGAAGCCCTCCGACGACCGACGAACCGAGTCATGAAATCCGACCTGAGCGAGACCGCCCAGGCCCTCCGGAGAATCAGCGACGCGAAATAACCTGCTTCAACTGCGGACGAGCCGGTCACATGGCCCGTAACTGCCGACGAGATCGCCGATACCAGAATCGCCAGAATCGTCAGACCGCGACGACCGAGCCCGATCTTCCGATGCCACCGGACCAGGTGGTCATGAACCATACGACGCGCCCAAGAATGCCGGACCGTGCTACGAACAACGCAGTCTACATCCGCGGTGAGATCAACGGACGACCGCAGCTATGCCTGATCGACACTGGATCGGAAGTCAGCCTGGTGCCTTCATCTACTGTCGACGGGTTAGAACTTCGCTCTTGCAATCGCGTTTTGATGGCTGCTAATGGGTCCGATATAAATGTCCTGGGAGAGGTGCGGGTGCCCATTAAGATTACGAACGGGTTTCATATTCATACTTCCTTTCTGGTTTCTGATCAAATTTCTGAGCCCATGTTAGGTATGGACTGGCTGAGAGAACATCGCTGCCGCTTAGGCTTTGGTATGGGATCTTTATTTGTGGGACGCAGGCGTATTTCCCTGGTTAGGGGTAATGGATCTATTTGGTGCCGGCGCGTGATCGTCGCCGAGGAGGTGTTGGTTTCCCCTAAGTCCCAGAGGGATGTACCGGTGAAGACCATGTACGGTAATTTAACGACCGTAGCGCCAGCCTGGATGACGGAGGCTAAGGAAATCCAACCCGGGGTCCATCTCGCCCGCGTAGTTGTCGGTGACTACGCAGATGCTCGGGTAAGGGTGGTGAATTTGAGCGAAGACCCAGTCCGGTTATCCAAGGATCGCTCCTTAGGAGAGTTGCACCCGGTAGAAGTAGAATTGTGCGCGACCAATCGCAAGGACGCGGTCGGCCAAGCTTCGCCAACTGATAAGTTGTTAGCGGATTTGCCCGTGGAAGTGCCGCCTGAGATACGGGAGAGATTAGGCGCTTTGCTTGTGAAATATAACGATGTATTTTCCGCGAGTGACAGGGACATAGGCAGAACGTCGGTAAGCACGCACAGAATTGAGACGGGAGATGCGCGCCCAGTGAGACAGCCGTTAAGACGACAGCCGCTGCCGCATAGGGCTACGGTCGATGCGCAGCTGGACAGCATGTTAGCTGACGGGATTATCGAACCTGCCGTAAGTGAGTGGGCTGCGAATGTGGTGTTGGCTCGTAAGAAGGACGGCTCACTAATCATCTTCGATATGAAAAAGTGTCGTTAAGCCGAAACAATGAATGTAGTAAGTGTGTTCTGAGGTCTTTGTAGAAGCTTGATTACTCGTCTTCTCATGGTGTGTGAATAAAGATCGTCTTCGAACTCTAGTGTTTGATTCCTTCGGTGGGTGACATTGACCGCTACAGCTCGTCGACTGGCAGATGCTGAAGTCCTTCGATAGACGACGGAGGCCGGACTAACGCTCCCATCCTGAGCGACACGCGCCTTACATTCGCATCCTGAGACGTGAAACCCCATTTAACGTTACAATAAAACGTCTTCTATAGGATATAACCGCAGTAGTTTATTAGTTCAAGTAGGCTACAAAGCCTACAATAATTTTTATCAGCTATCAGCGCAAGATTGGGATCGTTGAACGGTTGAAAACATGGACGTATAAGCTATAGGCCTATACGTGGTGGCATAGGCGTAGCTACATGAAGGCAGGAGGAGGCAATTGCCTCCTCTTGGTTTTTCCATATAGTGGAGTTTCAATTGATCAACGACGCAAATGACCAGGATTTTGGCAAGTTGCCTCCTCTTGAAAAACTCCCGTTACTACTACCCCCTCGAAAAACCTTGGAAAACTCCCGTTACTACCCCCCCTCGAAAATCCTTGGAAAACGGACTTTAGTAGCTCCGCCCTCGAAAATTTTGGAACGCTTGTTCTTGGAAACACTCGTTACTACCCCCCCCGGTCGTCAACTTTTTAAATAAGGTGGATACCCCCTAGAACCCTCTAGATTCTGTGAAGTTGCCTCCTCTTGAATTTAAGTCTGGCTACGCCACTGCGTGGTGGTGGTGGTGGTGGTGACGACGACAATGATGATGACAATGATGATGATTGGCCTTCAGCCGTAATTTCAAACATGAAAATGAATCGAAACTTTATTGCGAGAATGCACTTGTTGTTTGGAACCAGATGCAATATGATTAAGTTTTAATTTAGAGCCGTTCATTGATGAAAGATCTCATCTGGTCAGTTCCCTGCAAAACAAACAAGTTCGAAACCGTATAGGCCTACGGTCGTTGTACAAAAACCTTGAAGCTTACATTTATCTTTAATTTTTACATTTTCATGCCCTTTATAGAAAAAGAGAGCCCAGGAACCAGAGAAAGAGCACTGAAAAACGCACCTCTTGATAGGCAGTAAAATTAATAAAGAAAGTGATCCATTTGGAAATTCCAGCATCTTAAAATAGTTCGCTTTCCAATATAATCATATAATACGTCGATGTTGCAGACAATGTCAGGTAGGTTTGTTTTGTTTCAAACAAAGCTTTATAAAGTATGCTTTTACAAGGTGCGATTGCACCTAAACTAAAACTATCTAGTTAACTAGAGACGAAGAAGACGTTTAGGCCTTATGATGATCTGTTTAATATTTAGTATTTTAAGATCCCTGGTAACAGGTGTTTGTTGCACAATCAATAACATGGAATCGAAAGCCCAGCCATATCCGAGGTTAGTCGGCTGAGTCATATTTGTTGTATGTGGTGATTAAACTAGTAGGCCTATGTTACCATGGTAGACTAGAAATGACAATCACCCCAAGGGTTAAGTCGAATGAAGAGCAGCGAAGAGAGTTTCGGGTGTACCGCGAATATCATTGCAAATCAATAACAGCCGTCGTCATCATGACAATCTTCCATAATCAGCCGTCGTCATCATGACAATCTTCCATAATCACAACCATCACCATCGTCGTTGTCATCATCATCAGTTTCTGATGCCAGAGATTTCGTGACGATGGGGGTGCAACTGAGTGGTCTAATTTCTTCCCCTCATTCTCCAAGTCCGGTGCTTTTCTCATGTTCAGTTCTAGTGTTGTTATGTGTTCCTTTCATGGTATGTTCAAGGTATCCTGCTTAGTGCTGGCCATCTTTTGCTTCTTTAGATGAGATATGGCCAACTGAGATTCATTCCAGATGGATTCTTCTATGAACAGCGTTATCTAGCAGTTTTGTTTCCTATCCAAAGTTATTTGCACATTATAATGTCTCATAGCAAGCTTAAGTCTAATTCTGACTTTTCCATGTGAGAGAGTAACTAACTCGGAGCATTAGCATCTGCGCTGACAGTAGACAGTGTGTGTAAAGCATCCTAGAAGTAGCTTGCAACCGACAATGCTATATAAATTGTTGTAATTACAATTGCAATTACAAGTTGCGGCGCTATATAATGTGAACATCATGACTGACCAATGAGTGTCAAGAGACATCAGATTACAGAAATCTTATAAAATGAAAGAATTTGCTGCTGCTTATTTTTATATTATCATCATCATCATCACCACCACCACCACCACGGCACCACCATCATTAATCTTGTTGTTGTTTTTACTATTTTAGGCATTTATTAAGCACCACTATCTAATGACCATGCAATCATCAGTTTATGGCACTGAGCAGCTATGAGTAAATTACTTGCTTAAGGTCCCTACAGAGCAACCGTCTCAAGGGCGGCTCGAACCCATACTCTGCATCACAAGGCGAGCACTTACCAGTGCATATTTTAACTGTATAACTAGTTTTAGGATTTGCCCCAGTAGTTTTAGGATTAGTCCCAGTACTTTTGGTGATATGTCCCAGGTAATATTCTACTTTCAATGTGAGATTCCAATGGCATTGAAAGTAGAGTAGCAGACTTTGTCCCAGTACCGTAGTCCAAATCCGTTAAAATATGCACTAGCACTTACTCTAACCAATCGGCTACCATGGCTGTTGTTGAATAAGCTGTTACTTATTACTAAATCGTAGATTGACTTTAACTCACGTGTGTTGTTCTGTTTCTCAATATTTCACAACAGGTCGCCCTGGTATCCAAGACTAGAAGTTCACTGGATGAAAATATGGCAGACGATTCAGTCCCAGTAAGAATTGAGTTTGAAATATTGCTTTTATATTTCTATTATTCATATACCATATCTTGCTTATTGTTTTACTGAACTTCTCACATCAATTGATGTTTTCTATAAGATTTTTCACTTTGTACTCTGTTTACCTTGTTCCGATCGACTGTGTCTTATACGTTCATGAACCTCTTGTGTTTTTACACTCTAGTCACATTTTGAAAGTGTGGCAGGTAGGCAGAGGTTGGTGGTTGGAGTTGCAGTGATCAGGAAGATTGGGGTGGAGGGGTGGGGGAAGGGAGATGTGCTGTTAAGTTTCTATTTCTTAATTCTTGTCTACTCTACAGATATCATTACCTTTGTCTGATGCTTTCTTTGTTCATTTTTCTTGTATGGGTGTGGATAGTATTACGTGATGCTATTTCTCCTACTTTATTTCTTTTACTTTTGTGCTCTACCCATGTGCTTCCTTCCTGTGGACTACAATGGCAAATGCTCTGTAATTGAATTACAGTATACAAAACTTATTTCTACTTTTGTAATTAGCTCTCAGTAACATAATGTAATTGTATATTTTTACGAGTTTTGTCAGGTGTACTAATAATAATAATATTGATGATGATGATAATTATGTGGTTTAACACCAGCATTTGAACACTGAAAGCTACAGTGAGGTTTTAGCAAGGTTTTTTGTTTTTGTATTTAGATTTTTTCAAAAGTCGAGGCAACGCTTAGCAGTAAGTGGCTCAGAAGTGATGGCAGCAACGTGACTGATGTTCTCAATAAAATTGAGAGAGCCGCTAAGGAGAACATCGAAATTCGATTCCGCAACGGAAAATACATCCTCTGTGGATCGCTTTTCCACATCAATGCAGTTTACGACCTTCTCTCTAGAAAAGACGGTTATCCGCATCTACAACTGGAGTTTACAGACGATTCTTTACTAAGCACGAGTGGACCTCCCTCGTCGATATTTCCTAATAGACACCTCGAAGCATTGTATGTTCACCAGGAAAGCCAGGCCGAAGAATCAGGTTTGGAATTTGTCACGACCTACACTGATGGAGACAGACACGAGAATTTAGTGTCAGATGTGAGTGAAAAAAGTGAAGCTACGCAGAGGAGTGCAAGCATGGAAATTGGCAGTGTAGAAATACATGACAAAAGTGCAGATATGAGTGATACAGTTTCTGGTGGCTTTGATAAAAAAGGGGAAATCAGCAATGTGAAAACAACTGAAAAAGGTGCAGGTGTGAATTATACAACCGCCAGTGACACCGATAATCATGACAAAAGCTGCAATGTGGACTTGAATGACAAAAGTGCAGAAACGAGTGATAGAGTTGCTGGTGGCATTGATAAAAAAGACACAAGTGGCACTAGTACAGATGATGTGAACCAAACAATTGATGCAAACAATTGTTCCAGTGGTGAAGACAATCACAAAGAGTCCTTGGAAGTGAATAAAGGACAAGAGAATGAAATTTTTTCAGACGAACGCATTGTAGATCCAGAGATCTGGGACTATGTGCAAAAGTTTAAATGCAGCCAACTGTGTGAGATGCTAGAGCCATTTGGAGCATCGTATAAGAGTGAATGGGATGCTGGAGATGACGTTTACAGGGTACGATTGGTAATACGAAATCAGATAACGAATGAAAATTCGCAGAAATCAATCACATTAGCCTGTGACCAATTTGATCGTCTATACAACGAATCGTTTTCCAACTGTGAGGTTGAACCGATCAACACCAAATATTTTTCAGGCAGTCTTTCTGTTAACTACATACGTACAAAGTTTCCTAACATCTTGCTGAAGCACAGTGATGAAAATGTGCTGCTCATTGGACCACGCGACGATGTTCAAAAGGCTAGAAAGCGCTTGGTGTCGAACAGTAAGAAAGTGGGACGCATGCACAAAAGCTTCAGTGCTTCCAGTTCCAGGTCTTGTGTGGATCTAACCAACCGTGGTGAGGCTACAGAGCACAGAGCATGTCAGTCTGCAATATTCACAGCTAACGACTCGCTCACCAGTGCAGAGGATGCGGAAAGCCTTAAGGATAAAGTGGAGGAAGACCTGAAGTCGAAATCACTGACAACAGACGAAGCGCAGGCAAAAGATGAGAAAGTGAGCAATCAACTCGTGAGCGCTGAGAATAAGTCTGCTGGCACCAATCTTGATGGATGTGGTGACGTTTCCACAGCCACCGAGTTTGAGCATCTGGACAACAATAATGATCGCCATGAGAAAAGCAGTTCCTCAGACAGTTTTTCCATCTTGCAGAGTAGTCCCAGCAGCAGCTTTGATGATGCTGAAGTGGCACTAAAATGACAGTGGAACATGAGAAGTCATGGGAATATATATATATATATATATATTATAAATATATATATATATATATATAATTTTTCGTTCCTGACTGATCAGTCCTCCCTCATATAAAACAATTGCTCCAACGCCCATTAAAGGTGCAATCAACAAAGACTACCCATTGGCCATTTCAGAATGAAATGCTCTCCATAATTTATTCCTGATGAGTGATTTTTGTACCTCAGGAAAAAATAATACTAATGCTAAAAATATTGGCAAATACGTTTGCGGACTTCATTAGAGACAAATGACGGTTAACCATACACTCTACTGTAATAATTATGTTAGAAACGGTAACATCTCGTAATGTAAATATTCTAATTATGTAAGTCTTGTTACGGAGTTCTGCTGTTAAAAGCTGTAGATATCCTATTTGCAGTGTAATTTAATCTAATTTTATTGTTAAGTAAGCATTATTATCAACATGTATTTAAAATCAAATAATTTCTTGTCATATTTAGTCTAGTTAAGAATTTTAGTGAACCCTTCTATATTTTATGTGTGGCTCAACGTCTCTTTACTGATCATGACATCTTTATTGTTCAAATTCCTCTGACTTCTTTTGTAGTTGTATTGATATCAAATTCCATATACATTGCAGAGATTTCATATTGATCGGATTCAAGCCATGACAAGATTAGCTATTATAACTGCTTGAATAGTGTGAACAATGACCAGCTAAACCAATTCAGAACTCATGCACTGTACTACACAACAGCTTTTTGTAGGATGCGATACATTTAGAAGACCCATGCCGCTGTCGTATGAGACACACTGTAGATAGTTATCTGCAGTTATTGATCTAATCCAGTATATATATTGCTCCAAATGAATTATATAGCATACCTGTTTCGATAGCACTGTTTTTTTTTTTTAGCACAATGCCATAATTATACTTCCAAGTAAGATTACCATAAACTTATTTATATAGTATATTTTTGAAGTTGCCCATTGATAATCCTAAGAAAAGAAAGCATTAAGGACTTTCCAATCCAATCTCGAAAAGCACTAGAAAATTCATGCTTCCCCTTACAGATTTACTGTTAGAAGACTTCTTTCCTGTAACTGTACTACATGTATATATGAACCCATTCTGATTTTTGGTTGTAAATATGTAACTGTGTTCAAGGCTGCATGTATGTTTTCACGTGCTTGCATTGGTTGTGACTGTTATTCAATTAAGTGATAGTTTAAAATACCGAAGTTTTACTGCATATAAATTATTAGCTTTGTTGCTTACCAGTATCCCAATGGAAATGTACTTGTTAGATTGCTGCTGTGATATTTGTGCTTCAGCCACAAGATCCTAACGTTAGTCAGGCCTAGCCTGAACAGTTGATCGATCACTCAACATAACTGTGAATAAGCTGGTTCCCGCAACTTCGTTTTGGGCGCTGTAGAAATTTCGAGATTACGAACTGTTAAAATGGCTTCTAAAGCAGATTACATGTATGTTAATTAAGTATAATCAGACGACTTCTATAGCGCCGTTATCTTAATGAACAAGCATCAATATATATATATATAATATATAAATATACACGATTTGTATTAAATTTTAGTGCATAATAAAATTCTCGCAATTGTCACGGATGTATTCAAACTATTTTTACATCACGTCATGTGTTTTTGTGTCCCACTTGAGTTGCTTATAAATGAGACTTCTATCTAACTTCTTGCGTGTTTCAACTTTTTTCTCATTATAAGCAGTCCTACATCTGGATAACCGCTGCTTGTTGCGAGCAGCAAAATTTGCTCAACTTGGGTACAGCGTATGTTGCTATACAACACGGTTTTCATTTCTGGTGAATGGGTTTGTCGTGGGTTTGTGGTGTTGGTTACACATGAAAACAATTTAATGCTATTGCTGGTTACTGGTGATTTAGTTTCACGTGCACATCTTTGTCATTTACTGCATAGTTCTTTGTATAACCAGTATCCCTTGGAGCTAAGGTAAAATCTTTGCTTAAACAACTTGTGTTTAAGAGAAAATTTACTGATCAATAAAATGTATTGAAATGCTTGCATAATTTTGTTAACCATATGTTCTGGTAATAAAATATTGGTGATAAATTTTGGGGCTCTGTGAGGTTCCCATCAGGCGCTATATAAATAGTTGGATATATACATACATACAAAGCACATCTGTGTGCTCCCTCCACATCGTTTCAGTTAAAATGAGTAAAATCCTGATCACTAACCCACCCATGTACGCAGAGATCCCGGAACTAAGTTGTCGCTTACAATGCAGTGGGTTAGTGTTTGAGTAAGCCATATTTGCAGAGGCATAAGTAAATAGTTCTGGGCATTTTTACATCATCTTTTAAGTACCGGTACATCAGAAGAGCACATCTTGCTAGTCCAAAATTAATCTAATCTAATGACTTCTCTCACGACACTCTCATAATGCCTAAGAAATCAATAAATGGTCATGCGACGTGAAATAAAAAAAATTATGCATTGGAGATGTCATGTTTACATCCGATTGATCAGTGAAACCAGAAGCTACGCTACAACTGTTGAGCAAATTGAAAAATACGAGTCTTGAGGTTAGACTACCTGAATGAATGGATCCTACCATCGAGATGTGTAGGTAGCAATTAAATAAGAGAACACTCTTTTAATCTTACATTATTATAAGGTATTACGACAAATAGGATCATGAAATTCAAACTGGACCTACAAAATTTTAACTGTGGTAAATAAAACAGCAATGGATCTGCTACAGGATACTGAGGAATTAGTACTAAATATTAATCAGTATTAAATATTAATTTCATATATAAATTTAGCAATTTACCATCTCTGAAAAAGTAACGTGTCACACATAAATGTTATTCTATAAAGTTTGTAGTTGAAACTACTAGATGTCTAATAGAAGCATTAATAACTCAACACAACAACTGCCAACTACAGCAGTTCACCACACAATTACAATCTCAAACTATAGCAGTTCATTCTTTCTAAAACGAGTTGTTCATGGTACCGGGATTCGTTTGTTGCCAAACTGGCTAGGCTCAGTGAAACTCAGATGTTTTTCATACGTTTTCTAAACAAACCACAAAAACAAAAATATTAAAAACTGCAACAAATCCAGATTAAAAATTTGATATGGCCTACTATACGGTATCCTGCACACAGCAGAAGTTAGAATAATTCATACAACTGTGTTAGCTCAATAAACAGTTAGTGGTGACCATGTAGCATTTCTACATAGTAGTTTATTTAAGTCGCAAATACAGTGACAAAAACAAAATTTTATCATCTAATTCTATAGTTATTTACCTTTTCCAACATCAGCAAGGAATAAATCAGGAAGTTGTCAAAATTCATCATATATCTAGTAAAAAAACAGCTTTTTCTATAATAGCCTTTGTCAAAATTTATATAATTATAGTTCTATCAGCAGTATAAATTGTATAATAGTCCAAGTATCAAAATTTGTATAATTATATTTCTATTACTCAGGAACATTAACAATGATGATTACTTTCGATGTATCTTCAGTCCCCTCACTCGTCCTCCTTCCGCCCGGAGTTGTTCCATATCTATCTCCGAATGAATGACTGTGCCAGCTGCACGCTGAATGGCATAGTCAACGTTGCTTGGAGTTCTGCTAAAACCTGGATTCAATCCAACTCCTGCACAATCAAACATAAAATCATGTCTTGTTTTGATTGTACTACAAGCTGACAATTACAACGGCTGTTTGTCATTTATATATCATACCTAATTTAACCTGGACTGCCTTATACCATAGCAGTTATCACTACTATCCTCTCATGCTGGGTATTTGCACACAATTTCAGCAAAGTGTCCCATCCAAGAAAGATCCTCTGTTGTTTCTTGTAAGCATTGGCCCACAAATAGCAATTATCATCAGCTGTACTAATTTTTTTCGAATTTCACCCCCACATACCGACTTTTCTTAACAACCTCTTTCGCAGATTATTCATCAAAAAGTGCCAGAGTTCTTCACAGCCAGACTACACATACATCTAAGTGGCTGTTATTATACAGATGCACTTGGCATCAATCAAAAGTTGCATCACGCCAATTATAATGGTTCTAATTCAGGCAGTTCAACAGGAAAAACCATTTCTCGAACTATCAAAAACAACCCAAATAGATGACCAGTCAACTGAACCGTCTTTCTGGAGCACAACACAAATCTTCTGCCTCAATTTCAAAAGCGTTACATTGCAATTCATTCTCATTAAAATCAATCAATCAATCAATCAATCAATCAATCAATTTCGTTTATTCACAACACCAAGCTGACAGGTCACAACTTGTTACAGGTAACAGATAGGAAAAATTGTCTAAGCTCTGACAGTTAGTTATTAAATGGGTTGAGATAGCAAATATTATCTCTTCTCTAACTAAAGAAGAATTAGGCTAGGGGCAATGTTAGTTAGGGCAACGAACGAGGTTACCAATATGGTATAGACTGGAGATAATGTATTTAGTAGATGCTTTTAAATAATAGAAGCAAATTCTTCCTTCACATTGAAATCTCCAACCAACCTTTCACTCCACGTGAATGCATCCGAGTAACTTCAAGCTCATTGAGCACCGTTTTCAGAAGTTCATTCTGGCTTTGGACAGTCTTCTGCAACGTCAGTAGTTCCTTCCGCTGGGCATACACGGTCTCCACGGCATTACGGAGTTCGCTCTTCAAGTGATTATCTGAAGCACAGTTCAAAGCATAACTACAAACATCACAGGCTGCACAGACCTTCATGCAAAGTAAACAGTTACATCGATAAAATCAATATATTATTATTACTACCCAACTAATTTGCTTGTTTGGGGCAGTCCCAATGGACCTGGGCCAAGTCCTGCATCAACTACTGCCCCCAACCAAACCCACCTACTACTCCCTCCGTCCCCGTGCCCATGACCGCATAATCCCTCCAGCCAACGGCCTGATGCACAAAACATTGATTGTTACGAAGCTATTATAGTTCAACTGTCAGGCTATGAATGGTAAGCAAATTGAAACACAGCACAAGCACAATTAAGATGCAAACAGAGACTACTTACTTACTTACTCATTTGCCCCTCTGTCAAGCAACATTATGATGGTTGTCTGATTATTGTCACTCTACCTTCGAGTGCCTGGCAGTGAATGATTTCCTTCAGAACAGCATTGTCTTGGCAGAGCTTCTGAACAAGATCGTGAAGTTCTGCGTTCTGCAGAGCTTGTAAACTGATCAGTTCTTGGATCTCGGTTTCTGCACCACAAGACAAGAATTCCAGAGTAACAAAACATGAAATCTTATCAATTGAAATCTGAATTGATACCGTGCAGAATAATACAAGCACTTCTGATGTTGTGGCAAACTACAGTATATAGTACAAATACAGAATCCTACTTAAGTTTAGCTTCCTTAAGTTTAGTCTACTTAAGTTTAGACTACATAAGTTTAGCCTATTAAGTTTTAAAGGCAATCTCTGATAAAACACATTCTGCATGAGAAAAACAGCAGCACAGTAGGGTACAAATAAGGAATGGTCTTGTTTTTAACAAGGGTGCTGTTCAGAGGGTTACTGCATTGGGACCAGAGCAAGGGCAAGTGTTAATACCTAACAATAATAACTGATGCTCTGTAGCCGACTGGTATTACACAGAGAGTGGCGCGGTTCAAGCATCCTACGAGACAGTTACAGCAAGTCTTCTACACACATCTGCTCACCACTGTCGATTGATGCGTGGTCATTGGATAGTGGTGCTTAACAAATGCAGGAACAATAATAATGCCTGCTCATCATTACTGTTAGATGACAATATTCAATCAATATAATGAATATAAATTAAGAAATAAGAACCTTCAGTTTCCGGCCAACTGGATAGGCACAGTTCATCTTCCTGTAAGACTTCAAAATCATCTTCAAACGCCTCTTCTTCGTTCAAGATGGCTATGTCGCTTTCTGTCGAGAGGCTCAGACGGCGAACAACTGCAGAATTTAAAGTGGCAAAACACAGCTGCTTACTTTGTACAGTTAAGAGATTTACCCTAATCAAATGGATTATTCCTCTTCCTGGTATCTTCAAACACGTGCATCTGTATGTATGCACGATATCGATGCTACTTGTGAACTGGGTATAGGAATCTGTTGCCTGAGCTTCACGTGTGTACTTGGCCAGTCACTGGTGACATTCCCGTTTTCTGTGTTCATTGTGTTGCTTACAGGTGACATTCCAGTTCTTAACGACAGGTAACACCATATACATTAGCGCCAAAAGTACCTCTGATTCATTTGCTCTTGAATTGGCACTATATTAAATTTGCAATTAATTACAAACACAGTGATGAATTACAACTATTAAAAAACAGACTATATAACTACTATGTTCCATTAAAAAAATTCTCACCCAGAAGCTCAGTTTCTTCGTCAGCAGCGAAAGGAATTTCCGAAATGTAAGAAGCCTTCTCCTCTGGTTCCTTCCTAAACAGATCCTGTCGAAAAGAAGAATATATCAAATATTCAGAAGAATATTTAGCATAAAAAAATCGTTCCTTTCACATTCACCTCCTTGTGTACATGTTGCTGTACACATTCAATGTCTACACATGTTCCTCTCGAAGTGGCATTTAAATTTCTGATTTATATGATTGCAAACTGTTGCTACAATAACGCACATTTCCATAATTATATTCCCAATCCCACTTGCAAATTCTACTACTGGTTGCTCTGCAATTAATATACATGCAGCTACATTTAACAGATATGATCTTCAACTTCCTGAGCACCATAATCGTTAGTCACAAGACGTCAATCAATATAATGGAATACGAAATCATCCGTCATCATTGTTAAAACACTTAAAACATTTGCCCAAGAGTTATGATATGGCAACTCATACATTCTATCATCACTGCTCAGATTTTCATGTGCTTCTAGGAAGTTCAGTCCTCAAAAGTGCAGTCCAGGCACTGGGGTAAATTCAATTAAACTCAACAGAGGTTTGACAACTTAAATGGCTGCTTACATGAACAAACTTCTGATTTGACAATACGCCTGGATTAGAACTACTGACATCATTTCAAAGCCCAACATAATAACTCTCCAGCTAAGCACATACATCCCTCAGATGGGTAAATGGTCTGCAAAGCTTACTTGAACAACGGCCTCCACAGGATCGCAGCCATCCCTCTGTCCTTGATAAGCCTGGTTGTGGACCATCCCTCCAAAGCTGATGCCAACGAAACTGTAGATCGCAAGCCTATTACCGAGACCAGTATAGAAGCGGGCAGGGCCGGACATTAGTCGAACCGCATAGCGACGTCGCATTTCGGCCGCAAGGTTGTGGATTTGATTCCGGGCCAAATAGTTGGCGAGGATGCCCTTCGTACCCTGTCTGACGGCTGCGAAAACATTTCCCCCGATCGTCTGAGGAACTACACGGGACAACTGGTTCTGCGGGAGCCTAGCCAAGCCCTGCTCCGATCCAGACGCTCCAGGCCCTGGAGGTCTTTCCCCTCGAATGACCTGGCGGAAGATCCGAATGCCCCGCTGGATGACACCGCCCAGGCGGGTCGGGCCTCCGCCGGCCGACTCGACCAGTACATTCAGCAGCATTACCTGCTTTTATTTCGCCCCGATCTACGGGGCCTGCAATTATTTAAGCCCAATAAATGGCAGAAACCAAGACCCACAACTGAACCTCCGTTCGCCGACCAAAGCAAACTGCGCACTTTCACTACTACGCATCACTCAAGTCGTCCAAACATGTATTTCCGGTTTTAAAACTGCATTGTAGCGACACCTATGCGCCAGATAGGATCGTAACCAAAAACTCCAAACTTCTAAAGCGCCATTTCGAATGGCACCAGATCAAGGATTCTATGTTGGTGTATATTGGTCCTTGGCACCAGAGTATTCATGAGCGCTACGTCAAGTCAGAGGGGTTCCAAAGGGTAGTCAAAAGATGGTCCGAGTCCGGTTTACAAAGTGTCCAGATCAAGCTGGTAATTAAGCTGGTGAATAAGCTGGTCTCCCTGACGTGGCTTTTGTGGGCGCTGAGAAATTTTCGAAGATTTACATTACATTACAAGAGAGAGGGCAGAGCAGCTGGACGAGAAGAATAATAATTATGGGCCTAAAAAGGCGGAAGAGCAGATGAGTCAGAGTATTCTTGAAATGGCGATACTTAATTTAGTTTTGAGTGGAAAGCCCCGGATGATAAATAAAGGCGCCTAAAGCGGATGATGGAGGGCGAGTGGCAATTAACGATGGAGGATGGAAAACCCGCAAATTTGTGGAATTCGGGAGGGTAACTGTGACGCAGCTTCAGATTTCGAGTACACCGCAGCCTACTTACATGGGCCTCATGAGGCCTCTTCGTATTTTTTCAGGCTCGGACCCAGGCCCCTCGTAGTTTAATTCTGTTCCTGCTGGTTCATAGTTACGCTACCGAGTCCAGTATATAATAAGTATATAATAAGCCTATGTGACTAGCATCGCACACATGCACCTTAAACTGATCGTAATCCTAATCGTAAACTCCAAATGTCTAAAGCGCCACTCGAAAGCCAAACGCAGGGCACCAGCTTATTCAAGAGCGCTATAGAGTGGGCAGTTACTGGTAGAATGTAGCCTATATGTAGGCCCATAATTTTATAATTCATCCCAATAGATGTTTATTTACCCAAATAAGTAGTGTTAACCGTCACCTATGCTCAAGGTCTAATAATTGCCGAATAATTTTTTCAGCTCATGCATTATAGTCTATCTTGGTCGGGCGACTCCAGGATGCTATTCAAATTTGATTGGTCTGTTGTAATGGCTGAATATACAGCGTCTACATTTTTATGCCTAGCCTACGTCATGAAAAAAGTTGATATAGTACATAGCAAAATATTAAACTGTGTGCCAACTTAAGGTGAGTGTTGGGAACTCGTAGTCCGTTCCAGTCCGTTCCAATTTTACTCTTCCCAGTTCCCACCTCATTTATGGAGACGAGTGAACTGCAATGAACAATGAACACTTCAGTTAAGTTGATCTCGAGGGACAGTAGTGAAACGTCAACCACTTCATATTTCTTAGTCTCGGCATATACGAAGGTGGGTGGACCGTTCACACCCTCGCCGTCTCATCTTCCCATCGACAGTGTGCGGTTATTTCGCAGCGGAAGGTTTGAAACATTCTTCTGCCCAGACGGGCACTGAACCTCTCAAGTCTCAACGCTCGCTTGACGGTGCAGCGCGCTATCTACTATGAGCCATCGCACCTCCCTGCTACCGGGCAGTTAACTTGGTCTTCACGAAAGTATTTCACTGTATGAAACAGAGATTTCTGCCTAGCCAAAAGCGTTTCGCACTAACGAGCGTTTTAAAAGAGCTGCTTAAAATCCAGGCGAAAATGACCGCAGGTAGTTAATTGGTCCAACGAGACATGAAATAATCTCTTATAGACATTAAGACACCCATCGGTATGCTAATAACTCAGCCACTGCTCGTTCTCAGGCAGTGCCAGTACCAAGCCTGGATAAAGGAGGAGGGCGACGCTAATGATATTTGTTATCACACAGTGTCGTTAAACTGAAACTACAATAATATGCTAACCGGCGTCCTCATAAACGTAGGTGCACAGGACTATAGGCTATGCTATGCTATAGGCCTATAGATATCGAACAGGCGTAGACGCAGTCTACAGTTGAAGAAGCTGCTCTCGAGGGCCGTGTGGCCCCTCTGGAATTGTTGCTGATGTAGCCAAGCGCCGGCGTTCTTACCTGACAGTATTAGAGATCTGTTAATATACACCGTGGCTGATCACGGCTCCTCTAATACCATCACATAAGACTACCTCTTTCGCTGGCTCAGAGTGAAGTCCCGCTTCCGTGACGATGTCACGATGTACTCCGTCTTGCGTGCAGAAATAAACGTCAACAGTAAGAGCCTCTGTAATTAGAAGCAGGGTTCGTTTTGTGTCTTATTAACCCTGAAGCGTTGAAGTACCGGGTAAGTAAGTAAGTCAGTTGTCGTTATTTGGACCAGACAGGCTCCTGTAATCGTTAATCGTCGCCCTGGTCGTACTGTAGGAGCTTTGAAAGTGCTCTAATAGGTGGACCTACCGTTTCGGTTTCTCTTGGTTGAAATAAATTCCAAATAATCACTCATGCAACGCAGCTCTGCTGGTTCTTTTAGGCAAAGTGACGCACGGTTCGATAGGTAGCGCTTTGGCGAGTTGACCACCGTCGCTGCCCCTTTGAATGGGTGCCACGCCAATCGAGGTCCCCTTGGACGGACCATGCTAGCCCTAGATTTAAATCTCTGAAATAAGCCACCATCGGAATGCTAATCGGCATCCTCACGCACGAAGACGCACGGGACGTAGGCTCTAACCAGTGTAGCTAACTAGACCACTGCAATGTCGTATACGTTCCAGATTTCTCACGCCCAGCTCACTTATGAAGTAGCTTCCATAGATTCCATATGGCCATGCGTAATGTTGGATGTCAACGTTCAAAGTGTCTCAGGGCCACAATAAAGCATCGCCATGACGACCAGCTTATGTACCGGCGCTATATCAATCAGGTTCGTAAGAGCCAGGCTGTTTGGTGCCAGCACTGGATCCATAAACCACCTGCTGCTTCAACATCCAGGGCTTCACGATTCATGCATTAGCGGTATTAACATCTGCAGTTGAATTGAACCTGTATGCGAACGTTATCAATTTAAACTTTCCGCGCTTTCATCGTTCGTTTTCTATGACAAATTCCAACACGGTGATCAGATGTGTCGTCAACAAAAGTTCATCTTAACGTGCGGGAGTTTTCTACAGTGGTGCGAAAGTAAGGTCCCTCTTCAGTGGACAGAGAAACTTTCGCATCTGAGAGTGCTTCTAATTCTACTAGCGGAACTGATCTCGCGCAGTAATTTTCTGCGGTACTGTGTTGCGCGCGTAAATCTTTTACAGCCAATGAACGACTGCCAGGCAGTGCCAGGTCTTCGAAGCCTACCCCACCAGCAATCATACAATAAATTGTTTGCTCTACATACCCCAGAGACAGACAGACAGACAGATAGACAAGGACAGACAGACTGACTGACAACTACAGAGAGAGACAGAGAGAGACACAGAGAGAGAGACAGACAGACAGAGAGACAGACAGACAGACAGACAGAGAGAGAGAGAGAGAGAGAGACAGAGAGAGAGAGAGAGAGAGAGAGAGAGACAAACAGACAGACAGACAGACAGACAGACAGACAGACAGACACAGACAGACAGACAGACAGACAGAGAGACAGAGACAGACACAGAGACAGAGACAGAGACAGAGACAGAGACAGAGACAGAGACAGAGACAGAGACAGACAGACAGAGACAGACAGAGACAGTGACTGAGAGACAGAGATGGACCATACAGGCACGTCTTGGAGACGGAGACGGAGCGGGAGCGGGAGAAGGGGAGGGGAGAGGAGAGGAGAGGAGAGGAGAGGAGAGGGAGAGGGAGAGGAGAGGAGAGGAGAGGGAGAGGGAGAGGAGAGGGAGAGGGAGAGGGAGAGGAGAGGGAGAGGGAGAGGGAGAGGGAGAGGGAGAGGGAGAGGGAGAGGGAGAGGGACAGGGACAGGGACAGGGACAGGGACAGGGACAGGGACAGGGACAGGGAGAGGCAGAGGCAGAGGCAGAGGCAGAGGCAGAGGCAGAGGCAGAGGCAGAGGCAGAGGCAGAGGCAGAGGCAGAGGCAGAGGCAGAGGCAGAGGCAGAGGCAGAGGCAGTTATACTGGTGTATTGTATAACATAGTTATACAGTCTCAGCATTCGCAGACATCCGCGTTCATAGGGTCTATAACAGCGGACCTGCGTGTATATATCGGCCCATGGGCCCAACAGACGTGGCTGACAGTGTCGACTAGTAGGCCTACTGTAACAGTGAGGGCTACTTTTCTGCAAAAACTCGTTAGACACGAATAGCATGTCATATGTTTAATTTTTTAAATATTTTTTTTAGATTTTCTGGGAGTTGCTCGTAAGTAGTACACAATATGTACTTTTACATTAGGCTAAAAGTAGCCGAATGGATGGATCCCTCGTCTTGTAACGTGTGAAGTACGGGTTCGAGCCTCAGTTCAGGCGTTCACTGTGTGTCAGGATCTCAAGCAAGTCCTTTACGAACATCTGCTCAGCGCCATCGATGTTTTGTCGTTTGTGCAGTTCTTAACTTTGGAAAGAGAGTAGTATTATAATACAGTTGTATTGTATTGCATTATAAAGCTAGTGTTGATACTTGATCCTATCTAAATTTGTAGAAGGACATGTTACACTCAATGAAATTATATTGAACCAATATAATTTTAAAATGACCGCATGCAGAATGTGATACAGGTCTAAACTCTGAGCAATCGCTGTAAAACTTGACTTACGGACCGTAGAAACCAGAACTTGAGATATTACGCTACATGAATGTCACGTGTCTTTTGTAGCCAATCGGAAACCAGGACGTGTTTGGGCGCCATTCATGGTGGTATACGATGATGATAGGCTATTTAGCGCGGTTGAAAGTTGAAACGGAAAAGTTGTGTCGTTATTCTGTGGAATCTTCATACTAATCGTCAACTTGAGTCTTTTCTTTATCTCTATATTGCGCCACTGCTAATCATTCTCACTGCTACAACAATTAAAGCTTGAAGCCGAACCTTATCAACCTCACTGTTTTTGTTGATGAAAAGCACATAATTATTTGCATTTGGTTCCCACGACACAGCTGTTTGGGCGCTTAATAAATGTGGAAATTACGGTTACGATGAGTAACGTGTTTTTGCACATTTGAGTCCAAATAAATAAGGCCTGGCGTTCGTGGCCCTATACTATACAAGCGCGCCTTTTCGTAGCTGTTACTCAGGTCAGTGCTGATGTGTAGGCTGCATAACCAATTAGGGCCTATTTGGAGAGTTCCGGAATCTCTGGCAGCCTAAGCAGATCAGAAGAATAATTTTAGGCGCCAAATTATCGCAGACTGAATTATGTAGAAAGAAGCACCATAATACTCCCACTCCTCTTAATTTGCTCTAATTGTCAACCGAACAATCAACTAGAAGCGGACATAGACGAAATCGCACGAAGATGGCAGTGCTCTACTTACGAAGCCATATCTTCCAGTTGGGAGTAGTGTTGTTTTCGTTAACGAAAACTAAAACGAAAACCTTCGTTAACGAAAACAAAAGGTGTTAGTTAACTAAAACTAAAACTAAAACGAAAACTAGAGGAATAACGATAACGAAATAAAAACTAAAACTAAACCAGTCGAAAATTAATAATAACGAAAACACTTAACGAAAACCACAACGAAAACACATAACGAAAACCTAGCGTCTTAGGATATTCAAAGTTTTTGGATATAGGGGGCCTACGCGTTTTATAATCAGCACTTCGTTCGGTAATCTTCCGATCTTTAGAATTTTATAAGATGTCCGAACTAAATTTAGGTGGTAGACCTAAAATTAGTGGAGTATGTGACTATTTTAAGTATCGATTTGAAACAGAGTGTATCGATTGAATCCTTTTTGATGCAAAAGCTATATGCGGGAAAAATATTGCCAGATTCGATGAAATAACTAAAACTAATAATAACTAAAACCCCTAGCATGTAAAACTAATAATAACTAAAACTAAAACTTGGCGAAATAACTAAAACTAATAATAACTAAAACACCAGTCCTAGCATGTAAAACTAATAATAACTAAAACTAAAACTCAAGGCAAAACTAAAACAACACTTTGTCTAGTTGGGAGTAAGTCTATATATAGGCCCTATAAACATTCACCGGCATTGGAATCTGAATACTTTTGATTGCTTATGCAAATATTTATACATATTTATTAGGGGTGGGCAACGATCAAAAATTTTAATCGAAATTAATGGCACGATTAAAATATTTAATAACGCGATTAATTTTTAATCGCATGTCACACTATAGGTAACTAGTACAGCTACTATAAGCCTACATAGGCGTAACTTTCTATTTTGACGGTGGTGTCCGGTCATCACCAATTTAAAAAGTGGTGGTGATAGTCACCACCACTTTTTGGTCCTGCAATGAAATTTATTTTTCAGCATGAAAGCAGGGCCGTATTTACTTAAGTCAAGTTAGGTGGAGGCCCCGCCGCCTCAGTGCACCGCTGTGGTGGAGGCCCTTAGGCCTTAGCACGCCGCAGGCCAGGCGCGGATGATGCCTGAAAGTCTGCAGCTATAGGCTCAGCATTAATTGGATAGCACAAATGTCTAGCCATTAATTTCTCTATCATCCTGCTAAAATCGACGTGATTGAGATGGGCTGAAAATCGCCTTTGCGACCGCGGTGATGACACTCCTCTTCCACTGTTGTGGACCCACCGAATTAAATAAGTATTGATTGAGCAAAAAAGCGACTGAATTAGGAATGAATGGTGACACCAGGTGCTGCCAAAAGTATCGAATTCATGTAAAACTTGCAGGGCTGAAAATTCTTGAAGCGAGTTATCCGTAGCAGTTGCTTTCCTCGTAGGGCGCACGTTTCATGATCGGTGGATAGGCCGACATATATAGACTAGTGCCTATTCAGGTCGTCGGCTGTAAGATCTACGCAGCTCCGGGAAACTTCTCAGACGGTTCACCTCGGCCCACAACTCCCGAGAGCCCCGCCCTAGTCCATCAAAAGAAACAGCGTTTCTCTTGACGATGCAAGAGTTGATCCTGGCCGACTCAGCTGCGGCGGCGGCGGCGGCCTCGTGACATCCTCTCCTAAGCAGTTTGCTCCTTCGCCGGAGAACAACGTTTATGAAGGGCGTATACACAAACTCAGGTTCCTTGCTCCGTATACGGTTAGATTCTGCATTGGGAAGAACTTCTCCAGAACCGAGCCAATTATGGTAGCCTATAAAATGCCTCGAATGACTCCTCCGTCGATGCCGCCGTTTCGACATCCACCCACGTCTCAGTCGAAAGATGTCTGAGCAATGAAGCGATTCTGTCCGGCGTGCATAGGCGGTAGTAGGCCTAAGAGTTGATTCTTCTCGCGCGAGTTACTGGACCCTTAATCCTGCTACTCGCTTAAGTGACTGATAAAATTAATTCCATTTAAATCCATTCTGACACTTAAGATTGGTTCCAGCAAACTCGACCAAAACGCTGATATAGCGGCATTGTGACAGTTTACTACTGCCTAGGTCGCTATGTAGCTCTGAAACCCGTTGCCTCTGTATATAATCTGCGTTATTTTATATAACAACATCACTTATTTATATGATGTGCCGTAGACGGTCACGTTAAAAACGGTGTTTTCGAAGAAACTCTTCTAGATTCGTTATTTAATAATATGTATGCATGTTTGATTTGAAACAACTTCTGCACAATATTTCATTTATTTTCGTGAGTCTTTAGTAATGTTTTAACATTTCGTTAAGAGGCGATTAAGGCTTTTAATTTATTTGCCTTAAAACGAGTCATTTTGTGCCTACAGCATTATTATTATTATTATTATTATCTCAATCATTGTTTTAATTTTAAAAATGCTTTTTACTTCGCCAGCTAGTTTTCACTTCTGCGTGCCTACCTTGATCACTGGATTTGATCCCAATTATACAACAGTAGCCTACTCTATTTAAACCATTAGGCCTACTCAATAGGCCTAATAGCATAACTCTTATCTACATAGAACAGTGGCGGCGCCAGGTATGCAATTTCAGCAGGTCGCGTCAGGGTCATGGGAGTTATTCAGCAGGTCGAAGATATAAATGTTTGAGTTTGACGCATCAAGCAGCATAACTTTTATATATATATATATATATATATATATATACGAAGAAATTTATTATGGAATGCTTAAACCCCAATAATTATTGTTGTAGCATATTCAAATGTAAAACAATAGAGCATTAAAACGTGAAACTTTAGTTAGGCTACATTACTAATCTTTACAGATTTGGAATTACTGATCAGCTACTCAGAACATTGTGAACATAAGCATTATCATCGTTCCGAACTACACCAATGTCGGCATTAACAGTCATTATGAGTCATATGATCACATAAGTAACATTTCCACTAAGGTTGCCAAGAACATAGGGATTCTGGCTCGTGTATCCTACCTGTTACCTTCTAGAGTTCTGCATACACTATATTATTCTCTTGTTTACCCTTATTTGACATACTGTAATATCGCCTGGGCCTCCAATTATTCCTCTCGTCTGAATAGGCTATTTATATTACAGAGACGAGTTGTACGTATTATTGCTGGGAAATCATTGATAACAGTTACTAACACAGCAAGTAGATTTAGTATACTACGAATACTTAATATCCCTCAGATAAATAAATTGCAAATCTGTGAATTTATGTATCGCTTTGCCAACAAATCTCTTCCCCCAATCTTCAGTCGCTACTTCTCTAAGATCTCTGATACACATTCTCATTATACAAGATCTCTCGATAACTTTGATGGAACCTATGCCCGCACTAACACTCGTTATTTTACCTTAAGATGTGCTGGTCCTCCTGTCTGGAATAACCTACCGAAGTCACTGCGCACTCTTCCGAATCTTGCCCTGTTTAAAAAAGAGGTCAGAGCCTACCTCCTTGACAATTATAGCCTAGTCAATGCGTTTTCTAAATATGGTTATTCATTGTTATACCACAATTAGTTAAGTGACCTAGTTAAGTGTTGTTAGTTAAGCCAGTTATTCTCATTTTTTCTGACAATGCTATTTGAGTAGACTATACTCAACTGTCATCCCTCTGCTAACATGGTAAACGGGTATCCCTAACTTAGCGGGACTTCAGTCCCTTCTGGGAACCCGATTGTTTCCCTTAAATGTTAATAAGATAATCATGTGATCTGTCTGTTTTAATTTCCATACTTATGATCGTTGATTATGATTATTCTGGATCACTACTTGTAAACTATTCTATGGAAACAATAAAAGGATTGATTGATTGATTGATTTATATCATTCTGCTAAACGCGTTTTCCGTCAGATTTATTTCCTAAGAAATCTTCAATGTTGCAGCGCCTCATTTTTATTTATTCATTTCTTTGCTATTGTATAAGTATAACGTTGATGCAATTCGTAAACAACTGAAAAGGCATCGACGCGAAAAGGTTAGTTTCGCCTATTGTATTTATTTCCACTAGGGGTGGCAACGATTAAAATTTTAATCGAAATTAATCACACGATTAAAATTTTTAATAACGCGATTAATTTTTAACGCATGTCACAATAAATAGCAAGTACAACTACTCTGCCGACTCTGAGTAGATACGTTGAATATGCGCTATATAAATAATTGCAGTCAATAAGCAAAAGGCAAACATGCTTTTACTAGCCTACTTGTCTTTACTTTTCAGTTTTTTACTTTAAAGTGTTAAAGTTTGAAATGAGAGGTTTTATCAGCGCATTTCTAGAAATAATGGGCGCAGAGCCAATCGCGTTAACTGCGTTAAACAAATTAATCGCGTTAATTAATTAACGCATTAATCGCGTTAATAATAACGTAACGGTGGCAAAGACTGCACGTATAAGCATTTCAATTTTTGGGCTTACAACATATAGACTTCTGTTGACATAATAATTGCAATAGTGATCCTATGGGACAGATGTTGCTGTTTGAAATGTAAAGAAAATATTAAAAATTCCAAAGAATTTTAAGCAGGTCATTAAGCAGGTCGGGAGCAAAATAGACAGGTCAAATGACCTGCTGCGACCTGCTGTAGCGCCGCCACTGACATAGAAGAACTCTGACTTTTCTTTCGTGTTTTCCCATAATTTCATGTGCAATAACATATAGGCCTATATTCGTTTATTGAGAAAAATTATCTGACAAAAACGCAGAAATGCTAACATGAGTGATAATGGATAATTAAAGTTAATTAGAAAATTTTAGAATAAACTATTAGGCTAAATGTTTTTATATAGGCCTAAGGATCTGGGATTACATTGAGTTTTCTTCGGGTGGGAGAGTAGATCTATGGTTAATGTGCTCTAGGTCTTAGTTGGTGAGAAGAGAGGGGTCGGAGTGGAGGAGTTGGTGAAGTATAGCCTACATGCTTGGGGTTGTGCAATATGGAGAAAAGGAGTTTCGCAACGGCTATAGGCTATTAGCTAGTTCAGAGACTGTTGGAAAGGATTGTTCTAGGTAACCTAGGCGTCTGGCTCTTTTTAGGAGTTTTTCCAGGCGTTCTTTATCGGAAGACAGGGTAAGACTCCACCAGGATGGGGAGGCATAGGGCCTATAGAAGTTTAGCAACGTCTGCAACGATAGTGGCTTTGGTTACATTATGGATGGATGAGGAAGAAAGGCCATGGGTTTTGAGTTTTCTGAAAGCATAAAACGAGGAGGAGGAAGTTGCTGTGAGGTGGTCTATGGGCTGGGAGTTTGAGATTATGTTGAAGGATGAGTCAAGCTGACATTCTGCGTGAGATCGACTTTGAGGACCTGGTGACCGAATTTGCGAAGAAAACACGCAAAGTTCCATTAATTTGACATGACTTCACGCTCGAGAGGCCGAGACAAACTAACTTCTGACCTTTTAAGTTTTAACTGTTTCTTAGTTTTAGATATTTTTTTTAACTGTGTCTGCGCACTGCTGAAATATTTCATAATCAATTATGAAACACAAGTTCAAACAATTAATTCTTGCATTTGTGGTGGAGGCCTCTATGTGGTGGAGGCCTCTGTGCACTGGCATATAGGCCTAGTGCACATGTCTAAATCCGGGACTGCATGAAAGCATTTGGCTGTCTAGTGTCTACCGCCTAGGCTAATCATGCATACTTAACATCGCAATGGCGGCAATGCTGATAGAGGGCTCCACAGTGTGTCCGTACTACCTTATTTACATATGTTTGGTTTCATAATTTGGTGACGTCATCAGTTTTTTTTCTATGAAAGTCAAATTATCAAATTTATATGGAAAAATGCTGAAATGGGTCGATTCATTGTAAAGAGACGGCGAAAATTAAAATTGTGCATGCAATTTACGATGTTCCGGTGGTATACGTTGTAAGCTCTACCTGTAGTCTATGGTAATTTAGCGATTGGTAGTACAGATGATGATGATGATGATGATGATGATGATGGTGGTGGTGGTGGTGGTGATGATGATGATGATGATGACGACGACGACGACGATGATGATGATGATGATGATGATGATGATGATGACGATGATGATTTCTCTGCCCGAAGGCAGGTCCATTGGCTTTTACGCCACCCAGTGATGAGATGAGTGAGGTGGTTTCCAGTTGCCTCCTCACGAGATTCATTTAAGAGCTGCAGTAGCAACCTGACAATTCGTAGCCTGTCTCTGAGGCTTCGACGCTGCTGCAAGAGTCTCTTGTCTCCTTCGCAACTGGACTTGGAACACCATCGAATGCTCTCTGAACAACCCTCTGACTTGACGCAGCGCTTGTGAATAAGCTGGCGTCCTGTGGCTTAGCTAGCTGTCTATTAGTAGGCATACGTTAACAATTAGGAGGATCGGATTGGTCACCACCACTTTCTGGGGCAAAGTTATGCCCTTGGGCCTGTATAACTTGATATTCATGGCTTTCTAAAGGTGGTAGAGGCGAACAATAACTTGCAATAGGCACGTTGATAAAAATTTGGAATAGGGCTATCCTGAATAGTTGCCTACTATAAGCTTACAAAGAACATTTGCGAATAATTATGTAAATAAATATTTATGCATAGGCCAGCGCTGCATATGTAAATATATATATATTGACATACCATGTGTATAATTATTATAAATCACATATAGCCTACTTATGTACCATTACTATTGCATATATATATATATAGCAATTATGTCTATAGTCTATTATGTTCTTTCGTAGAATTACATGTGACATATGGCGGCCAATATTAGACCAATAAGATATAGGCCTACCTATATTTCAAGAGGTTCATAGAAAGCACCATATGAATGTCCAGATATACACACCCACACATACATGCACCCGTACGCACATACATGTATACACCCGCGCATGCAAACATACACCCACCCATACATACGTACATACATCCATACATACACCCATACACAGTGATACACGTACATACGTGCATACAAACATACACACACATCAGTGGCGTACGGAGCTTAAATGCCGCCCGGGGCGACGGCCCAAAATGCCGCGCCGCGCACTTAATTTTGGAAATTTTCGGAAAATTTTCTTTATTACTTCCGCTAAAATTTCTGATGACCTTTTTTTGGGTTTTCCTCTTATACTATCATTGTCAGCAGAAGCCGCCCTGTCCTCCGCCCGTCCCGCCCCCTCATTACGCCACTGTATGCTATTTACTGGATTATTTTTCTTCCTTTCCTTCCTTCTTTGTCTACTTTTATTACTTTCTCTTACACTTTTTCAATTTTTTTCTGCATTCACTCCTTCTTTTATTTCTCTTCACCCCTATTTTGCCGCCCCTGCTCAAGTGCCGCCCGGGGCGACTCGCCCCCCTGCCCCCCCTCGGTACGCCACTGACACACATGCATACATACATACACCCGCCAACTAGTACACACATACATACGTTTGATTAATTAATGTAGACCCCTTATTTCTGCTCAGTTACATTAATTGCAGATCTATGTGTATTTATTTATATGTGTGTCCGATAGAATATATGTATGTGTGCAAGTGCGCGAATGTGTGTCTAATAGAATGCTTTTGATGCTAACTGCATAGCGAACACGCAGTTCATTATATATATATTTACTATTGCACCAAATGAATTTGATGTGGCTCAATGTAGGGAGGCCTATTTGTGTGCCTAATAACAAAATAAGTTAATAACATTCCCCAGTGGGGCTATAGATGAGCATAATATGCTCATCTATAGCCCCACTGGGCCTACACAATATTATGAATATGAAGCTCCTTTATTCCTCTGTTATTATCGTAATAATTATACACTATAGCATTGGCAGACTGAGAAGTGTACGAGGGCGGTTAAAGGTCACGTTAGCAAGGCTGAAGGTCGTAGACTTAATTTTGAGGCTGTATCACCTCTGCCTATCTCTGAGTCGACGCCCTTGTTTCCTATAGACTTATAATAATATGAGTTAAATGCGTCATTACGTAGTGAATAACCGACCAGTGTTCTCTCCCTCCTCGCGGTTTGCACTGGCGCAATGCTGCATTGCGTCTGGGAAACCGCCCAAAGTAAGCACACCTTATTGGTTCATTCCAAGTAATGGAGGACCTCGATGGTAAAACTTGCAGTCAACAAATAATTACAGACTAATGATCTAATCTATAATAGGTCTATATATAGGCCTATACAATTATACAGGCCTATATATATATATATATAGGGCCTATATTTATTCTATTGATGGTTTATTTTATCCTATTCCATAATTCTTGTAATTCTTTTAAGTATTTATTGTTATTCAATTTTAAGATTCTATTATTTTCATAATTCTTGTAATTCCTTTCAATAGTTTATGATTCTATTCCATAATTCTTGTAGGTCTAATTCCTTTCAATAGTTCTTGTTATTCTATTTTTATTATTCTGTAAATTTATTGTTCCATTTTGCTCTCTAAAACTATCGTAATATCGTCTATTGTTCTTGTAAGTTATTCTAAAATTCTTTTAATTTATTACATAATTCTTGTAATTTTATTCTATTTTCTACTCTTCGCGAATTTTGACCCATGGCACGGTTTCATAGAAGTCATTAGCCTATAGATTAAGGTAAGCCAACATAAAATACACATTTAGCAACAGACATCCTACAGGGAGTGTAGTTGTAATTGTAATGGTAATTGTAATCTGACATTTATATAGCGCCACTTAGGCCTACATAACACTTCACATACGAAACGACAACGTTTACATGGACGTTGAAGAATCCGCAGTCTTCTTTTTCTTTTAGCCGTTTAACGACTCTGCGTTAGTAACAAAGACCATTAGCGTCGACCTCCTCCTTGATCCAGGCTTGGAACTGGCACCAGCTGGCACTAAGCACGGAAGCGCAATTCACGGACGTCCGGTGTCGGATGTACTTTTGCCCTTGCGCACTTGGTCACCTATTCTTCTAACAAGGCGAAAAGTCAGAAGGATCTGTAAATCCTCTGACATGCCTAAATATATATCAGTGTGTGTGTGTGTGTGTGTGTGTGTGTGTGTGTGTTTGCGTGCGTGCGTGCGTGCGTGCGTGCGTGCGTGCGTGTGTGTGTGTGTGTGTGTGTGTGTGTGTGTGTGTGTGTGTGTGTGTGTGTGTGTGTGTGCGTGCGTGCGTGTGTGTGTATCTGAACTTTATATAGCGCTTTTTAGGAAAGAAACAGAGACGTCTAAGTCTAGCAGGCTAAGGATACGACTTTAATAATCTGAATAACGAGTTTTAATCTTTTAATCTTTTAATGTTTATTTGACAATTTTATGCCATTTGACCCATTAATAACAAAAAGTTCTTCATTTTATGTTAAATGTTAAATCAAATCAAATCAAATCAAATCTCTTTTATTGAAGCCAAATGAAAAAACACATAACATTTCAACATAAAGTATCAGGATTGGCCGCAAGAGGAGTCCCAAAAGGGATCAAGATCCCGCTAACTAGGGACACCTAGAACAACATTTCAGAAATATGAATTAGCTAAATCCTTCGACTTTAATAATCTGAATAACGAGTTTCGGTAACTCTAAGGAAACTCGGAGCAGTTTTGTCTTCTTGGTGCGAATTTGCGGTCCTTGATGGTCGGTTTTGGATTATTTCGGCTGAAACAATGTCTATTTCAATGAAGCAATGGCAATTCACTATAAAAATGGCCATTTCAATATAACAATGGCTTTCTGCCGATAGTTTGAAAGTGCTGTCGGACGCGTGCACAGACACTTGATATTACAGAGTGCAGTAAGTTGATAACTTATTTGCATTCGAAGGAAAGAAATGGACAAGGTTTCTTCGGTTTCCTTCAGATCCCATTTGCTAAAAGCCGTTGAAATCGAGATTTGACTCGTTATTGGCCATCCTTCGAGAAACCGTTGCGTTTTCAGTCAACCTACAAAATATAAAGGCGACTTAGACGAGTTCAAACCAGAAAATTAAAAGCAGATTAAAGTTAATTTATAGGAAACACGGGATAGGTAAGTATGGAAAGGTGCGTAGGCCTATAAGTCTATCCGAGGCAAGATATAAGCCTGAAAGCAAGGGATAGACCTAACTCTTCGGGGAGTTTCAGAAAAGTTCAGACACATTCATACATATAATTAATTAGACTAAGGCAATAGGTATATGCATAGGTCATCGTTAGGTCAAATACAGTCAGGTATTAACTACCATAATTTATATGGCGCCATCGTACTCGGCCATTTGTCAAGTCCATGGTTGCCCTTAGCTCTAGCACAAGGGATGTTATGTCTTCATTAATATCTTTAAGACGACCTACGTCCTTGCCTTAATTGTCTCTATGTACGTGCTTAATAGCGCATTGGATAACACACTGGCATAGAGAGCGAGAGGTTCCGTAGGCGGACATGCTTTGTAGGCTGCTATTAGCGCCGTTTATTGCAGGCTGTCTGTTCTGTTAGTAGTTAAGATTTATGTCTTCTGTCATTTGTGTTCTTGTGAATTGTTTAATTGTCATAACATGTAAATGTACAGCGCAGTGCTTTTGTCAGTCGCTTCATTAAAGAAAAGATATTATTGAGATTATTATTATTATTATTGATCGTTAGTTATGCTTAATCGACAATACGTCGTGATTGGTCGTGTATTCGCCAGGTGTCACTGGTGGCGGTGCCTAGTCGCCATCTTTGAAGACGCGGATTCGTTGCTGGAGTAGAGAGATACAGCAACAAAATCACAAGTCTTCCAGATGACGACGGCAGCCATTTCCTGTTTCAGCAGCTGGCCACAGCATCTTCTGATAACGATAAAGCATTCACAGCGACATCCTTTCTTCGTGTACGACTAAGCTTTTATATAGCGCCTAAGTTATTTAAGTTTGAGATTATGGTTAGGTTCATTTCGTCTGCTGACGTCACAGCCTTGAACTGTCTGGAAGTGGTCAAAAGGTCAAAGCTTCAGCCTCTAAGCACCGAGATCAGGATGTGGTTCGTTTAGAACTGAAACGGCGAGGAGTTCAGAGGAAGAGGTATGTGATTTGAGAAAGCGCAGTGTTTCGGTTTAGGTGAAAGACCTGTAGAGAGAAAGCAAGAGGTGGGGTGGGGCCAGCCATGTCCAGAATAAATTCATGACAGGGCAACAATTCTGGCTGATGTCATGTTCAACCTCCGATCCAGTGACGGCACTGCAGCAGGGCAAGCCAGGGCAAATGCCCTGGTAAACATCTTTGCTCTGGTTGTTGCCCTGCCAGAATTTTTGCTCTGTCGTGAATTTATTTGGGGCATAAATCGCCCCTGCACTGGTTACTTATATGACTGCATACCCTGGCTATGCCATGGCTACAAAAAAGTCAGGTGCCGCCTATGCTCCGATCGCATCTCGCGTGACTCGAAAAACGTGACGCCCGGGTGGGGGGTGGGGTAAGGGTGAGGATGGGGTGGGGTGGGGTGGGGCTCTTAGCATATTGGACACCGGAGTAAAGCCATGTCCAGAAACTGTGAGGTATTTGCGCAATCGGAGCCAAAGGCAGCGAGGTATAATTATGAACACGAAACTGGGTTTTTCGCGTCGTTCCTGCCCTAGAAGACGAATCGGAGAGGGATTCGGCGCATGTCTCGCTTCTCAGGTGACCGTAATTTCGGATTGACTAAGCACGATACAGACCAGAATCTGATCTTCGTCTCTTTCTATTTTGGTTTTGCTGTTGCATCGTCGTTATTATCACTCTCACCGTCGTCGTCGTCATCATCAGCTTCGTGGAAAATACTTAAAAGTAGTGTCTCCTAACAGCAGATAC
>JACEVL010000618.1:400000-485000 GCA_020284085.1 Aporrectodea caliginosa | reverse complement strand
GAAGTAGTGGAACTGGTAATAATGGTAGAAGTAGTGGTATAGTAGTAGTAGGGGGCGTAGTAAGTAATAATTGTAGTATTAGCTAAAGATAGGCCTTCCTTAGGCGATACGCAGTATCCTTCTTCTATAATCCCCTTCAGCGATAACTCTTATGAAACCCTTCTCAGCTAATCTTCTACTATCCCCTTTCGTCATAAGCCCCGAGTGGATGTCACTGATATACTGCTAACATATGACTTCATCTTCATCTCCACTGCCCCTCCCTCACTGCCCCTCCCTCACTGCTCGACCCTCCCCCACATGTTTCCCTCAACCCGGAAAGTGTACTATACTTGATCGGACACTTAAACCCCCGCAGCTGAGGATGAGCCACGGGGAGGGGTATACGTTTCCAGAAATGATATTCAGGTCCTCCGGCTGTAAGCTTTTCCAGCGGAGCATCTATAAATGTACAGGTAAATATCATTAGCGCACCGTCTCAGGTATTGACATGGCCGCGCAAGACAAGTTCAAACACGGTCGAGACCGATCGCGCGCCTACGTGTACAGACAGAGCGCGGGAAAGACATTAGCATCTCCACTAGGGCAGCAGAACTCAACCTCTGCAGCCGATGATGGGAATGAGGATGCGGATTATATAGGAAGTGGATTGCATCGGGTTGCTTCTGCGTTGTCAGTGGAACTGGAAAAGCGGAGCAGGCTGTTGCTCGACACAGTGCCGTCTTAGCAGCATTGCAGGCCCTGGGCAAAGTTTCAATTCTGCCACAAATGGAGGTCGCTCACACAGTAATTTTTCTGGTCCGTTTAATTTGGGGGCCCTAGAATCGTGGGGCCCCTGGCGACTGCCCAAAGTGCCCATGCCTTAAGAAAGTGCCCATGCTCGACCTCGGCAGTGCTTTTACTCCATGCGAAATAATTGACCTATTCCTCTACTTTAGACTGCTATAGGCCAACGCGTGCGATAGGCCTGTTTCCCTACTTTAGGCTTATGTTTGCGATAGCTCACCTGCTGCGATAGGCCTATAATTGATGCTAAGTGCCTATAACTGCTCCACAGGTTCATTGCTGCCATAGATATTATTGCTAATGGCTTGCTTTTAAGATAAGCTCTTAGACCTGCTGAAACAGTGCTGTAATAGGCCCTTACTGTAGCAGAACTCTAGAATATATATATATATATATATACATATATATACATAATATATATATATATATATATAGCTACTATAGGCCTGTACTAATAGGCCTATTTCTATTCGATTGCTGTGTTATAGTCTTATAGCTCTGCTGCAGTTTGATGCCTGTTGCTTTTATATAGCGCAATGGCAGACTTTTTAGTGTATACGCTATTATTTGATTTAGCTGATCATGATTATATTTTATCTCGATTTCTGCAAGATCTCCTCAAGCGCAGATTAAAAGTAATCGTCGGCCAAGTCCATGGCCGGATTAAGACTTGGCTTATGCCTTAATCCGGAACTGGCCACGTCTCCACAAAAGGCGCTAAATAAGACGTTTGCCATAGTACATTTGCACTGACGTACGACTGAGGTGATTTGTCTCTGTCCTGGTCTCTGTCACTGTTTCTCTCTGGGCCTATGTCTGTCTGTCTGTCTGTCTGTCTGTCTGTCTGTCTGTCTGTCTGTCTGTCTGTCTGCCTGCCTGTCTGTTTGTCTGTCTGATGATTACTCGCATTTAATTCTCTGTGAAATAGAGCAGAATGTAGAGAAAGTTTTATAGCTACAGACAGACAGACAGACAGATTTTATAAACGGTCGCAGGCTCGCAGCCTTCAGTCTTCATTTCTTCTTATCTATGCTCTAGTCTTGGTCTTGCCGTTGTCGTCGTTGTGACCATATCTATGTCGTCGTCGTCGTTGTAATCATAATCATTGTCGTCGTCGTCGTTGTAATCATAATCATTGTAATCGAGGCCATCATAATCAGTGTCGTAATCGTTGTCATTATAATCATTTTTGTCGTCGTTGTAATCATAATAATTGTCGTTGCAATCATAATCATTGTCGCCGTCGTTGTAATCATAATCATTGTCGTTGTAATCATAATCATTGTCGCCGTCGTTGTAATCATAATCATTGTCGTCATCATCATCATCACCGTCATCACCATCATTGACTTCCATGAAACACGCATTAACTTCCGCCACATTGCAATGCTCAGCCTTCGATCGTCTAGACCTCGCTTCGAACTCAAGACGTTCCACAGAAAGCCCGAGCATAGAGTCTTACGACAACCGCAGCCTCTTAAGTTAACGATCTTACAGGTCGTTCGACGCTAAGCTTACGCGCAAAGTAGGGATCGGAGACAATTAACGTTGTTTTTTGTCATGTACTCAAATCAACCGACAGACTATAATAATACGGCATAGTTCGCTCGACTTCTCGGCTGTTGCCATGGTAACGGTTTAGCCTAAGAACCTGAAAATTATTTCCTCCGCATTATTTTCGATCCGGTTTTATAATCACCATCATCATCGTCGTTGTCGTCGTGGACAACATCGATGGTTGTCGTTGCTGTGGCAAATGAACTAAATTGATAAGGTTGTATCTACAAGACAAGGCTACTCTGCAGTTGCGTGTGTAGCATACGATTTTTATTTTTGGAGCATGAAAAGTAGAAAATAGGTTTGTTTTCAGGAAGACATATAGTTATTAAGCCACTTATTTTCGCTAGCGAATCAATGTTCCAATTTGAATGGCAGGCTTAGAGATCTGCTTTTCGCAGGAAATGAGTCTTTTCAAAATAAACGTAGATACAAGATAGACTGTGTATTTTAATAAAGTAGGATGTTCTTAACTCCTGGAGAGAGAGGAAGAGAGAAAGACAGACATAGACAGGCAGAGAGAGAGAGAGAGAGAGAGAGAGAGAGAGAATAATGTGGTAAGACTGATAAAGTTACAACTTTTTCTAATATAGGACCTTCTGAGAAATATAAGATAGCCTACCCATTTCTAAGTAGGCCTATACTTTACGCAATACTATTTTTATAGAGATATAGGCCCTATGTGTTTTTTGCAAGTATAGGGTAAACGATATTAATTTTTTTTAAATATGAGGTACCTGTAGTCATTAATAATATTTACAGGCTAATGTATACAACATTCATTGTTGTAATTAATACTCTAAAACATGGAGTAGGCCTATCAAAGAGCCCATTTCTGGCCCGCCTACGATGCTTTTCTGGCCCGCGGAGCCTTGCCAAAGGATTACATAATAATTTGAGAATTAAAGTTTAAATTTTCATTTTTAAGGCTTAATGAGTTTTCTTTGATGTTCGTGACTGATATTGAAGATCAAAATTAAGATGCTTAAAGCCTAATTTGACTGTATGCTAAAATGCACCATTTGTTAAGACTTGATTTTGCAAAAAATGTGTGGTATGGAGCTCCCTCCCAGATTCCTACCCCATTTTGCTCAGGAGTCTTTGGCACCCTGACCCGCCACTTACTGGAAAATATTGCCAATGGTCCGGCATTAAAAAGTTTGACACCTCTGCTCAAAAGGAAGTATTGAGTATCGGGGATCTTCTTTAACCTATTTGTGACCGTGACTGAGAAAACTTTCAGAAAGTTACACGGTATTAGACTGGAATTTTACTGAGACTGGAGACTACAAACAGAAAAAGCGTCCCGTCTCATCAGCCCAGCCTTCCAAATTACTATGCTTATAATAAAATATAAGAAGTAATCACACTCAAAAACTCTAACAGAAGAAGGAATATAAATATGCAGTGGATTCATTTTGACCTAAAATCTGCTTTATAAAACATAGGCCTACAATAATTCATCTTATAATTTCTTGAAAAACAAAAGCAGGCAGACTAAATCACTTTCATATGAATATAGGAAATAACGAAATTCGAGCAAATCTGAAAATTTTCCAAACTATAGGACTATTTTTGCAAAACATAACTTTGAGCAAGACATCGCCAAACGCGATATTTTGAATACGAGATTCCCACTCCGAAGCAAGTTATGGAATTTAAAGCTTCAGAGAATTTACTCTAATCTTTGGATGGGAATCTGTTGGTTGGCTCTACATGTGTGCGTGGGCCCGCCACTGGTTAGTGGTTACTCTATTGATATTATGTGCACTGTTTTGCTTATTGGTGATATTTCTGTTCTTATGACATTTAACATCGTACAGGCTAACGCAGAAAGCGCCTCTGAATAGTGTTGTATTGTATTGTATTGTATTGTATTTGAACACTTGTTATAGCGCCCCTACCAGATGGAGATGCGCTACACCAATTACCAAAATAAATAAAAGATCATTGTTGCCAATAGCCCATTGTTGTGAATAGCCTAGAAACTCAGAGTCTACCTGACGTTGCAGAAAAAAGAGGTTTTTGTAAGTTTAAATTATCTCAGACATTAGAGACTGGAACAAAACGGTCGCCATCTGAAATTAGGGCCTACTTAACGCCAATAGGGCCTAATTTCGTCCCCAGAATTCTCCCTTTGTCGAAAGTAATAATTGTTTCCGCCGCATCGACAGCCGCATTTTGGCCGACCAGGTAAACCGAATGTACGTCTAGAATTACCTGTAATCTGTGAGATTGCCGGAATAAGCCTCTCATCCTGCGTCTGCTTCATCCGTCGGCGCTGCTGAGACAGGGCAGCTGCTGCTGCACGATGATGACAAGAAGGCGGCCACGTTGCTGCCGTCGCAAAGGCGGCCGAGCCTGCTCTGTCCTTGCGCCGCCGCCGCGTCGACCGTCGCCTGCACCTGGTCGCCGGCGCTTTGTCCTATGCGCCGGTGGAGAAGGCAGGCACGTCGCGAGGGTCTCAGCCGCGCAACATGGGCCGTGCGTCGGTGAACGACAACGGCCCCTTGCCCTGTCGTGTAGCGGCGGCGCCGGTGGAGGCCAGAGGTGACACGGCTCACTTCTGTCACGTGTCACGGATAACAAGCGATGGAAGAACCTTGTTTGGGGAGGAAGGGATTGGGGTAAGGATGGGAGGAAGGTAAGAAGGGCGTGTGGGAAAAAGGAGAGGGAGGTTAGAGGGGGAAATGAAGATGGGAGGTTGGGAAAGAAATTGAGGGCAAGAGAGGAGGAAGGAGAAGAGGAGGAGAATGGAGGGCAGAGAAGGAGGGATGGAGGAAAACAGAGGATTGGATAAGGTGGGGAGTGGGTAGTGTGGGAAGAAAGCAAAGGAGCCGAAACAGACAAAAGGGCTGGGAAGAAAGGCAAGGTGGATGGAAACAAGGAAAGAATTGAGCAAGGAACACGACCCAAGGGACGAGCTGGAGGAAGAGGAGAAGGAAGAGGAGAGAGGAGGAGGAGGAATAGGAGGAGGAGGGAGGAGGGAGGTAGGAGTAATAATAAAGAGGCGAGGAAAGGAGGAAGTGGTTGGGAGCCGAGGAGGAGAAATGAGAGGAAAGATGAGAAAGTGGATTTTCTGCCGTAGACGAACTGGAAACGAGAAACTGGGAGGAAGCAAGATAACGAGAAGAAAGAAGATTAAAGGACTAAAAGGAGGATTAGAAGGATGAAGAGGAAGCAGAGGAGGAAACGACGGAGGAGTAGGAGCATGAGAGGACTGAAGAGAAGTAAGGGAGAAAGAAGAGGCGGAGGATTAGGAGGAAGAAGAGGAGGAAACGACGGAGGAGTAGGAGCATGAGAGGACTGAAGAGAAGTAAGGGAGAAGGAAGAGGCGGAAGATTATGAGGAAGAAGAGGAGGAGGAGGAGTATTAATAAGAGGAGGAAGAGGAGGGGAAACGGAGGAGAGGGAGGAGAAGAGGGAGGAAGAGGAGGAGGAGATGGTTGAAGAGAAGCAGGGGAGGAGGAAGAGGCGGAGGATTAGTAGGAAGAAGAGGAATAGGAGGAGGAAGAAGAGGAAGAGGAAGAGGAGTATTAATAAAGGAGGAGGAGAAGGAGGACGAGGAGGACGAGGAGGACGAGGAGGAGGAGCGGGGAAGCGTATGAGAGGGAGGAAGAGAGAGAGGAAGAGGAGGAGTATTAATAGGAGGAGAAGACGAGAATCGTGATGAGAGGTGGGCGAACGGAGAGGTGGGCGAACGGAAGGCAGTAGGTATCGAGGCTCATGGAATGACTCCGTGACGCTCTCTTTTCATATTCAGTCACGACGACAACGACAGATGATTATGATGATGACGACGACGACGACGACGACTACGATGATATAAAAGAAGCCTTTGAGGGACGGTTACATCGAGTAGCGTAAGGTTCATTTGCGACTTAGTCTTTGAATTTTTCTTTCGCGTTTAGTATTATTGCCTGTCTCCTTGTTCGTCATTGTGTCTTCCTTGTCTAAATTTGTCGGTCTGTGTGTGTGAGCTGTCTGCTTGCATCTGTTTGCTTCTTGGTCTGTGTCTCTTTCCCTTTGTGTCTCTTATAGTCTGTTTCATTCCAGTCGCAGTATCTGTCTGTCTGCCTGCCTGTCTGACTGTCTGTCTGTCTGTCTGTCTGTCTGCATATGTTTGTTCCTTTGCTTGTGTTTCTTTCTCTTTGTATCTGTCTGTCAGTTACGTCGCACTGTCTGTGTATGTATGTATGTATGTATGTATGTATGTATGTATGTATGTCTGTCTGTCTGTCTGTCTGTCTGTCTGCCTGCCTGGCTGCCTGTCTGTATGTCTTCATTTGTTTGCTCCTTTGTCTGTGTGTCCTTTCTTTGTATCTCTTAGTCTGTCAGTCACGTCGCAGTGTCTGTATTTCTGCCTGTCTGTGTGTCTGTGTGTCTGCCTGTTTGTCCGTCTGTCCGTCTGTGTGTCTGTCTCCCTGTCTGTCCCCAGGCGGCGCAGTCTTTGGAGCTCGGTGGGCGATGTTTCAGAGGCGGGGTGAGGGCCACTCCTCCTCCTCCTCCTCCTCCTCCTCCTCCTCCTCCTCCTCTTCCTCCTGCTGCTGCTGCTGCTGCTGCTGCTGATAACGTGACATGGCGGCGTCCTCGTAGTGCTTCTGTGAATCACCTGCATTTGTACAGGTGCGCCGTCAGTCGTCGCCAGTATCAGTCGTCGTCGTCGTCGTCGTTGAAGAGTCGGTCACCAGGTGTCGCTCTCTGTGAGAAGCCGTTCGTCTGCGTCATGAGAGATAGGGCGACTCGGCGTTGAACCCTCGACGCTCCTCCTCCTCCGCGGGGTCCAGACCACTGTGCCCCTCTACAGAGAGTCCCTCCCTCCCCTCCCTCCCAGTCGTAAATACTCTCTTATCTTCGTTGTTTTTTTCCTTTGGCTGGACTCTCTGTAGCACCTTGAAGGGGCGTCCATTCTGCTCGCCTCCGTGACACGGTGGCTGAGTAGTTGAGTAGTGTATCTGTAACGCAGAGTGCATGGATTCGAACCTCACGGTTGCCGAGTAGGAACAGCGAGCTTTCTATAACTGTACATTTCCTCTCTTGATTACCGTAATCGTAATCGAGTATTTATATAGCGCCACTCAAGATCAGAGGCGCTACATGCTTACTTACTTTATTGCAACTGTAAGTAGGCCCTATGTAAGTAAGGAACTTTTTGTATTGTATTCAAACATTTATAAATCGCCTCCAGTAGGGTGAACCGTTCAGAGGCGTGCTCAGTGCGCAAGGCCACGGCCCACGAGAGAAGAAATCGGTTTTGAGAAAAGCAAAGGGGAGGGGTTACCAGCTATAATTTGAGTGCGAGTAGATGGAGACAGCGCATTCCAAAGAGAGGGACCAGCTGAGGTAAAGGACCGGGACTGAGCCATAGCTGTTCTCTTACGAGGAACTAGAAGATCAAATCTGTTTGAAGAGCGGAGTGTAACAGTCTTCACCTCGCAATACTGCAAACTTATCATGGCGTTATGTCGTCAATAAGTGTATGCCTTTTGACCATCTCTGCCGCCATCGATAAAGTAGACCCTGATATCCGTACTAAACGCCTTACCTCCGTATTTGGAACTTCTGGTATACTGCTCTATCGTGGATCAGGTCATACCATTCCTCACGTTCAGTCACTGCTAGTGCCGCTAGTCACTCATCTAATTCGCACACCATCACCTGCAGTGTTCCTCAAGTTTCGGTCCTCAACTCTAGCGTACAGTGGCGTGGCGAAGGGTTTCAGCGCCCAGGGGCAAGAGTTGATGACCGCGCCCCTTTTTAATTTTCTTGTTGACTTTTAATCGTTCTTGTCATAGTACTGTGTACCACTGAAAGCTAACTTTGCGCAGCACAAGGGGAAACCGCCCATTGTGCTGCGCCCGGGGGTGGCCCCCCTTCGTCACGCTAGTAGCGTAACACCAAGATCACGTACAGTTAAAGAAAAGGAGTAGTTTGGGAATATTTCCGAGATAAGAGCAAAATAAATCTTCAGTTGCTGTTGGTGGGTGTCAAACAAAATGAACTGGGTTTTAGAGGCGTTAAGGAAAAGACGGTTTGATGCCATCCAGGAGTGGAGAGAATTAGAGTGGGATAGAATACGCTCAACAAAGCCTTTGCCATATTTGCATGTCTGTCTGTCTTACTTACCTACTTACATCATTCTATGCAAGTAAGGAAGTAGGCCTAATTAAGAAGGAAAGTTACTAAGTCTACAATTAAGTAAACTCCCATGTCAGAGTTAGTGTACGTATACCCATAAAGTCGGCTGACGATTGGGTTAATCTTTCTAAAACTAATATTATATAAATTTGTAACTCTTAAGATGAATATATAACTTCTAATTATAGAAAGGAGTATAAGTATATCGGGCCCATAAACAGTAGTGCATACGTAGCTCACTAAAAATGACGTATTGTATTGTATAATTGTCGTCAATGGCCTTTGACGTAATATGATGACGTTATAGCTATAGACTTACGAATAAAACGTATTGTACTGCGTTGTGTAAGCTCACCGCTTATACTTGATACTTGCTACAATAATACTTCATGACGAAATGATTCTTGTGACGTAGACAGACTATGACGTCATAATGCCAATCGGAAGAGAGAAACTAGCTTTCCACACGCCCAGAATGTGATATATATGGGCGCTTTGCCCGTATAGCCTGGCCGTGGACCTTGGTATAAGAGCTATTATGCTATATGTCCATGGCCTGGCCATAGTGCATACTATGTGATCGCCCTGAAAAATTCCTGGCAGGGGGCATTAAAATACCTGCCAGGGACCCGATGCCTCGGGCTTCTTTATATCTCGATTCTCGAGGTATAAAGAACTCCAGTGGATCGGGGTTTACTTATAAGGGCGTCGGGCGGACTTGTTAGTCCACCAGGGTGAGAATTGCCGGGGGTGGGGTTCAACCCACAGTCTTTCTTAGGACCCCACATGAATCAAAATCTGAACCCCCCCCCCCAGTTATTTTCCTACAATTCTCGTACTGTGGTCCACTGGTTGACTAAGTACCTGAACTCTTCAGGTAATCAGGTTATACGCCTGAAATGTTCAGGTAATATACCTGAACTGTCAGGTGGATAAACATCACCTGAACTGTTCCGGATTTTTCTACCTGAACCTTCCTAAGAGTGTAATGCTCTCAGATACTATGGTGGAGAAAGAGACTCACAATGTCTCACGTAAAACGCTCGTAAGGCAATCATTTCCTGCACGTAAACCCTTGAGCCGGCCAAGGAAAGATCTGAAGGTCCCGAACACTGGATCAATCTATCGTGGACTTCGGACGACCCTGTTGCACAACTTCTCGGATTCGACGCAGCGCTCGTGAATAAGCTGATGCCCTGCGCTTGGCTTTCGAGTGGCGCTTTAGAAGTTTTGAGATAACTATTACGATTAACTCCCCGCGTCCAAAAACGCGCCGCTATAAAATAGGAATAACGAATGTTACCTCGTTGATAGTTACTCTCGCTCATCCTCTCGTTGACAGTCGAACTCGCTGTTTTCGAAGATTCCGCACTCCAAAGCAGAAATTGTACCATGTAATGTAATGTAATGTAACTAGACATTTGTAAAGCGCCACATAAGAGTCTCTCAGAAGCGCTCAACATGTGGCCATCAAACAGCTGAAAAAGTGCGTCTTTAAGAGTTTAGAGAAAACCATAGCCTATAGCCGCGTGCAGCACGATATATATATACTAGCCTATATATTATAGCCTATTCTATATATTCCGTATCATAAAACTACAATGCATTTCGTATTACGGAAAATAATCATATTGCTTTCCGTAATAGAGAATATATTAAGTTACGGAAAGAATCATATTTAGGCCCTACTGATATTATTAGTCGCCTGTGTAGAGCACGTGTTTGGCGTAGATGCTAATATGAGAATCAACCGGGCCAATTCTCGCACTGAGTTATTACTTTTGACGCCGGGTTTGTGAAGTTGAATAATAATGATTCTAATAATACCAATAATACAACTACTATACCAATAACAACAACCGCAGCAAGAACAATGACGACGACAACAATAATGATAATAATAATAATAGACAATAATAATTAAGGAACTTCCCCATAATCCCCAACTAGACCTGGGAACTTCCCCAACTTAGACCTGGACTCATAGGGCCCATTCCAGGCAATTCTGCACTTTAAATATTATTGTGGAATTCTTTTTACCTCGGGGCATACAACTACTGCTGCTGCTGTTGCTGCTGCTGTTGCTGCTGCTGCTGCTGCTACTACTACTAATACTACTACTACTACTACTACTACTACTACTACTAATAATAATAATAATAATAATAATAATAATAATAATAATAATAATAATAATAAGTCAGTGAAACCAATAATAATATATATAAAATAATAATAATAAAAATTAAAATAATAATAATAATAATAATAATAATTATATTAATAACAATAACAATAATAGTTCGTTCTGCATCTCGTGGCGAACTTGCTGTTCCCTTTGCGCGCACTTCAAAGATGCAAGTTCGTGCCTTCTCAGTGGTTGGGCCGACCATCTGGAATAATCTTCCTTCAGATCTGTGTGTTCTTCTAGCTGGACACTCTGCATACACCTTTTACAAGAATTTGAAAACTGTTCTCTATCGCCGTAGTTGGGCTGGGAGCGCCTCTGAGTAGGTTATCTTGGAGGGGCGCTATATAAGTCCTCTGAATGAATGAATGAATGAATGAATGAATGAATAGTAATAAAAATAATAATAATAAAAATAATAATAATAATAATAATAATAATAATAATAATAATAATAACGCTTTAATGCTGTCGCCTTCCGAGGTACATTTGGCCAACCAAACACTGCGGAGTGAGTTGCCGTTCCAGACCACCATCAGTAACATCTCCGGATATTGTTTGGATCACCTGAGGGATCATTGATACCTCGGGCAAAAAAAAAAATAATAATAATAATAATAATAATAATAATAGCACACCTTAGGATAGTTTCTAAGTCCCTGAGGGATCATGTATACCTCGGGGCAAAAAAAAAATAATAATAATAATAATAAAGACTTAGTTTGTGATATTTAAACATATCTATTCTGAACGATGACAAGTCTACTTCCTGTGTAGCCAGTCAGTAATATATTTTCGTTTAATCCTGCAGTCTGTCTCCGTATCTGCTTTGTCCTCTTGGTTCTGTCTGCCTTAGTCCTCCAGTAATTCTCTTCATGTCTGTCACTCTGTGTCTGTCGCTTCGAAGTGTCTTTCTGTTTCCCTTCCTCTCTGTCTATCTGTATGTCTTTCTCTTTTGCCTGCTACCCATCTGGCTACCTCTGTCTGCCTGCCTCTTTCTGTGTGCCTGTCTGTCTGCCTCTGTGGCTGCTTACCTACCTGCCTGTCATTCTCTCCGTCCGCTTACTCGTCTGTCTGTCTGTCTGTCTGCATATGTGGTTACTTGAATGTGTGCCTGTCTGTGTGTATGCCGGCCTATAAGGCTACTTATTCGTCTGCCTGTCTGGTTAGCTGTATGCCTGTCTTTGTCTGTCTGTCTGTCTGCGTATATTACATTTACATATATACCTGTCTGCCTATCTACCTGGATATACCTGTCTGCTCGGCTGTCTGTATCAGTTTAAGTGTGTTATTTTGCTGACCTTCTGCCTGTATGTCTGTCTGTATGCCTGCCTACATGCAGTCTGCTGCCTGTTTGTCTGTCTGTCTGCATACTTTATATCTGTCTGCCTGTCTACCTGGCTATATATCTGTCTGTTTGGCTGTCTGTCTGTCTGTCTGTGCCTATGTGTATTTTTTACCTGTCTGTCTGTCTGTCTGTCTGCATACTTTATGCCTGTCTGCCTATCTACCTCGATATACTTGTCTGCTCGGCTGTCTGTTTGCCTGTCTGTCTGTGTCTAGGTGTATTTTTTAACCTGACCTGCTGTCTGTGTATCTGATTGTCTGTCTGCGTGCCTTTCTGTGTGTCTGCCTGTCTGTCTGTATGTCGTACCAATCCATGGTCGATCTGGCCTTTCAACCTCTTCTGAATGCAGTTCAACAAGGTGCCGTGACGTCTTTACATGAACTTGGATAATCGCTGCTATTATTATATAAAATAGGCCTATATATATATATATATATATATATATATATATATATATATATATATATCTACAATATGGCTTATAAATTTTATATATATATATATATATATATATATATATATATATATATATATATTTGCCTGCCCAGAAACGTAGATATATAGTGCATATGCCATGCATGTAGACTGGCACTTGGACTGAATGCATGAACGTCAAACAGAGCGAATCGATAGAGGTCTAGTATTTCGTTAAAAACGGGCGAACACTGCATGCTGCAGGGCCTGCTGTAGAGAAAGAGACTATAAAGGAAAGACAGGTCTAATGTGGATTATCGCCCGGAATCCATGTCGCGCTCGACCGGGCGAATTGGCAGCCAAACATTTCGCACAAAGGCGGATCGATGTTGCTAAGGCCGACCGCCCAAAACAGCGCACTTACGCGAACCGTCCACAAACCCTTTATTTCCGGGCGTGGAGCGCACATGCGCAGTGTATATATATATATATGGAAACCAGACCGAGCAGGCGACATCCATTCTTCAGTTGATCAAACTGTTGCGCGCGCGGACGCGTAACGAGGCCGCCGCCGCTAGTGGCGCTAATGGCGGGCGATAATCGAAGCACTTCCGGCGCTATAGGAATTACCGCCAGAGGGCGTGTAGTCGACGTTGGCGACGGCGTCGATAGTGGAACGGCGCATGTGACTGGGCGGTTCCCTCCCCTCTCTGCGAGTTCAGCAGCAGAATAATAGAAGAATGTTTCGTCAAAGACTGTATATCGAGCTAAACACGAAAGGAGATACAAAGGGGAAACAGGAATGAACTCGGCAACAGTGATGTTTGCTAACAGCAGATATTGCTAGTGCAGACAACTTATGTTGACAGAGCGATGTATTTACTGGATCTAAGGAAGAACTCTTTATGTTCTACGGGGATGAAGGTCTTCGACGTGAGGAACAGTTCGACAATGCAACCAGTGTCAATGCACTATGTCTGTTAAACTTGTGGTAAATACAGCCACATATGAACAGAAGCATTAAATACGCAGAGTGATGCGGGGAGACAATCCCGTCCCCATTCCCGCCCCGCAACAGGAAGTCTTCCCCATCGCCACATGGACATGATTTGCCCCCAACTTCGCAGGTTTTCTCCCCATCCCCCCAGGACATCACATTCCAAAAAAAATTGTCACCAATTAAAATTTAAAAAAACCTACAATTTTTAGCTTACAAAGCTGTTTGTATTGCTGACTGCATTAATAAAACACTACCAATGCCTGTTCAACATCTTTCCATCTCTGTGCAGTGCCACAATGCCATTGCATTCAAAGGCACATTTCCGAATGGCTGTGTAACCTGGGACGAGGCCTGATTCCTCGGAGAAAAGTTATTACTCCTAACAATTTTTTTTCCCTGGGGATTATTTCTACCTCGGGTTAAAAAAACAATAATAATAATAATTAATAATAACAACAGCAACCATTCGCTCTCCGGATATTAGTTTTGAAAAACAAGAGGGACTAGTACTACGTACTCGGGTAAAAAAAACTAATGCCTAGAACAGACAATAATATTCAACAATTCAATGCTGTGGCTTTCTGCAACACTTTCTCTGCACCAGAACCTGACAAATAGTGGCCATTCCAGATGTTTCTCTCTTTTAATTAATATTTAAGTCCCGAGGGATCATATGCACCTTGGGACATGAAATAATAATAATAATAATAATAATAATAATAATAATAATAATAATAAGTCAGTGAAACCAGGCTAGCATGGGAAAGAAAGTTGAAAGAGCAAATTTAGACAAAACTCTGCCACTACCCTACCTGAGGTAGTGCTAGTCCCAAGCTTGGATAAAGGAGGAGGGCGACGCCAATCATCTGCTATGACAGTGTCGTTAAACAGCAACTTACCAACAAATAGTTGCATTTTAAATAACAAAAATTGACACAAAACAAAGTCTCTACCATATAATTATTTAATTAATTAGATTTCCCCTAAAAATTAATTCCCCTACAAACTTATTCAGAGTTACAGTTTTTCCCACAGCAAAATAAAATAAACGTCATGTAACTGAAAACAAGATTTCTTAGACAGGAAAATGCAGAAGCCTTTAAAAAATGTACACATACTCCATACTCCGTACACATATTCCATTGTTTTTATAGTTCTTTGTTTCATATCATAAACAAAGCATTTAATCATATATGAACAAAACACCACATGATATATACTGATATATCCTCTCATCCCTTCTCACTGTCTCATTCCACAGACAATTTCAACCAATCAGTCCTTCTGTTTCCCTTTATGCTTCAATCTATCTTTCTAATTCTCCCTCCTTGGTGTTGCTACCTCTTCCTTATTCATCTCATTTTCCAATCCTCCTTTCCTCTTCACCTATCAATGGTTGTTCTGTCTGTCTGTCTCTGTCTGTCTGTCTTTGGCTGTCTCTAAAGTCTCTGTGGTTGTCAGTCTGTTTGTCTGCCAAGTGTCTGTCTGTCTGTCAAATTCTCTGTATCTTTGCTTAGTCTGTCAAGTCTCTGATTGTCCATCTGTCCGTCTGTTTCCACACTATAATCAACACAACCCAACATTTCAACTCTTAATCATTCAGTGAGAGATCTGTGCAACAGACATAAGCTACATGCGTGGTTAAAATCTATGTTCAACATGGAATGCAGTCTGAACCATCGAAGTACCCATTGCCCCTAGAGATCTTATCACTTCTTCAAATGGTCCCCTAATTTACTTCGTAGAAATGACAGCCTACAAAACAAACCACTGAATATGGAACAGTGCATGTTCTAAAATCAAAAAATCTCTTTCTGCTGAAGCATTCCAATTTAATTTTGATCAAGGAGCAATTCACCTTAATCTTAAAAAAACACAAATGACTAGCAAACATAGTTAGTAACAAGATCAGTAAATCTCTTCCATTCAACTCTCGCCTTAAACCAATATTATGCATTCAAAGCTGCACCATTAGAAATCGGAATGCTTAGAAAATCTCACAAAGAGCAAAGTCAGGCAGGAACAGCAGGCGATACTTGTAAATAAACAAAATTCGAAAATAAATTCTTTAATAGGACACAGAATACCTGTACAGTGGCGTAACGAAGGGTTTCAGCGCCCAGGGGCAAGAGTTGAAACCGGTGCCCCTTTTTAATTTTCTTGTTGACTTTTAACCATCCTTGTGATAGTACTGTATACCACTGAAAGCTAATTTTGCGCCCCCACCCCATGTGCTGCGCCCGGGGGAGGTTGCCCCTCTGCCCCCCCTTTGTTACGTCACTGTAACTGTAATTATAAACTGGAATATGATGAAATACATGATATTCTGGCGTCAACAGAAACTTTCATATGACTTTAACTAAATTCATATCACTTTAACTCCATGGAAATTCAGAACAAATGAAAAGTTCAGGAGAAAAAAAATAAGATAACAGGCTGCAACGACTCTGCAGAAAAGACATACACATGGAAAATAAACAAACTCATGGAATGAATTCAGACCAGTAGAGACAAATCATTGGAAGGTCCTCAAGGAGGCTCTATAGTCAGCAGAACCGTAGATACACGTTTAGTTCAGAAGAATGCTGCAAAAAGCCCACAACCCACACCTCAAAACCCTCCAACAGAGACAACACCTTAACAATGACCTAATACTTCCAGCAATAGCAACTATTTCAACAGACACTCCTACGGTGATAAATAAAAACAGACTATATAGTAACACGGCTTGATTCAGCGACGTTGCAGTAACAGCTGAACTGCTACTTTCTGAGCGAATTCAACTGAAAAGAAATACAAACAAATTCACTCGCAACATATTTAACTAAACTAATCTAACTACCAATGTATGTGCATGTGCAAATACGACCCAGTTTAACAAAGTGAGCCCTAAATCGGATTTTTCAAATTTCTGATTTTTATTTAGCAAAATAATGCATTCAATTCTGTTTAATATGATGTATCATTCATGTACCTTAAATATTCAAAACAGTGCTGGAAATATTGTAAGTTAAACACGACGACCATCATACTTACACCCTCTTGAGTAAAATCACTTGAAAAGATAGCACCAATGCACAACTGTGGGCATGTACTTGGACTCTTCTTAATGGAACGACCTTTCCCCTCAATCCAGAGTAAGATTTTGGCTGGGATCCCAACTTCATTCCTCCGCTGCTTGAAGACTTTCTTATTCCCTCGGGCTCAGTGTTTCCGTTAGAGTCCAAAACGAGGACGTATTTACGCCTTGACCTGGAATTTTTTTGGACGTAGCTCATTGCTTTCGGCTATCACACCGAGAAATTTGGACGTTTTGGACGTTTTTTACGGATGTAAAAACGGCCATTTTGGCGTTAACAGAAACACTGCTCGGGCTGTCACGCTGAGAACGCCTCTGAATAAATAGCCTTTACTGAAAGAGGCACTTTACAAATTCTCAGATCTATACGTTACGATACGATGCAGTTACCGATTTGATGCGAATGACTGCTGAACGGTTGAACGAGCAGCCGATGAGGCAACGTTGCCAGCTGTCTGCTGGACGGAAGGATTGCTCATGACTCCACGTGCAAACTCCTCCTGAGCCTTGGCAAAGCTTGCTCCCGTGCTCCGGTAAATGCGATGCACCTAGAAAGCACAAAAGAGCACCAAGATTTTATGCAGAACTCGTATATACCATATAGTTTCACGATACAAAAGCCACCAATGCCAATCTAATGACTTTTATTACGCCATTATTGTAATGTATAAGGCATCAATTGAAGTTCATTTCAAATGAAGAAGAAGAGTAGTCCCTTAAGCACCCCCTGAGGTAGCCATGGGTATGAAGTGTTAGCTACTTCATTTTCTTAGCATCGGCATATGAGGGCGGGTGGCCAATCCTCTCCCTCACCGTCTCATCTTTCTACCAACAGTGTATGGTCAGTGTACTCATTATAGCTGAGTTCACTATGGGGTGCAGGTGAAGCAGAAAACTTGAACCAAATTTTTGCCCTGTTGGGGATTTGAACCTCTGACCTCTTGATTGACAGTCCAGCACGCTAACCATTACACCATCGATCACCCCTTCAACCATAACTTGCCATCCCTTTCTAGGTGTGAATGGGGCAATTGATCAGCCAGTTTCACATGATCTAACATACCATATCACATCCCAAATTTTGTGTCAGGTTTAACTCGAATAGCCTTGCTCTCCCAACCAATTTCTCACCCAGTCACTGGCAGGGCAGTGAGTGGCTATAATTATTATAATTGAACGTCATTCCATCAACATTCTTCATTTTCACCTCATCTAAACAACACAACTCGATGCCACAAACAGACCCAAGTTTACAGTATCCATGTGTGTGTAAATTGACCACAAGAAAGGACTTTTACACTGCTTACCCGTATCAGTGCAACACCATCGCAGAGTGCAGCTGCACCAAATAACAGACCAATGATGATCATGATGGCCCCGGCCGCAACTGCTCCTCCCTTTCCAGACGAAAACATCGCAACACTCGATATCAGACCACTAAACAAAACAGTTGACACAGTTTAGATAGCAGCACTTAAAAATAATAAGAATAATAATAAGAATAATAATAACCAGATGAGAAGCCTAGCCATTCCAGAACAACACTTTCCTAATTTTTGTAATCCTGAGAGATCATACATGCCATTGGAAATATATTAACAATACCAAAAGTATCAATTGCCGGCTTGCTGCTTCACCAAAGCTGACTGGCCGAGACTGATAGCTGTCCAACAAGCTGACTGAAAGCGAACTGACTGACTTACCAACACTGACTGACTTATTTATTGACTGACTTATTCACTGACTGACTTATTTATTGACCGACTTATTCACTGACTGACTTATTTATTGACTGACTTATTCACATACTGACTTATTTATTGACTGACTTATTCACTGACTGACTTATTTATTGACTGACTTATTCACTGACATGACTTATTTATTGACTGACTTATACACTGACTGAATTATTTCTTGAGTCACTGACTGACCTATGTTTGACCGACTAATTTATTTTGTGACTGACAGGGACTTACACAGTTCCCCATCCATCGATTCCAAGACACTGGAGAATGCAGACGCAGAACTGGAAAAAGAAGATGAAGAAGAAAATGAAGAAGTTGACGGAACTGTCATCTCTGGCAAAAAAATCAACAACAAAAACATCCAATTCTTTACCAATTATGCAGAGCAATGGAATGGAAGCAATGCAATTAATGTACATGACCATTTTATAGCTCCTGTTTAGAAATTGTAATAAGAAAATCATTACAAGAAGACCTAATTAATGCTAGTGTAAAATGATGAGGTGCTACTCTAAAAATACAAACATAACCAAAGCTTACCTCTTACTCTTTCAGCTTACTGTGCATTGTTTTGCTAACTGATGTAATATATTCGTTTGTAATGACATTTAATATCATACAGGCTAGCGCAGAGAGTGCCTCTGAGTAGATATTTTGAAGGGCGCTATATAAATGTTCAATTACATTACATAAACATCTAACATGAAATAAATAAGTTAAAATGATATATCTACAGAATAATTTACCGGAAAGCCTTGTAGAGCGGTCTGTACCAACAGACAAAGGAACAGGGTGTGAAGAGAATAGCGTAGAGTATTGACATGCCAAAGGTCGTCCCGGAGTGATTGCCAATATCGTTCTGCGATGAGGCAATAAGATATGACAAGGAGCCGATGATGTTGAGTAGAAGCAGGCCAGTGTAACCTGGAGAAATGAAATAACGAAGCATTAATTAATTAAACAATGTTGATATTAATGATCAAATGGCTTCCATGTTACCTCTTTTCTTATACATGGTAAAAACATTTACAGCACTACCACAATCATGTACCTGGAATGCTGATACAAACGGTATAAAATAATGGTAGCGGAAAAGGACCGATGAAGCGTGTGGTTCTAGCTGAGCAACCTGCTGTTTCTGATGTTTAAATTTCAACCTGACAGCCTTGCTTTCCAGCAGTTTCTCTACCACCAAATTCTACCAATCCCAATACACGGTCACAGTGTTCTATCTATTCTAATTAGCAAATACCACTAGACTAATGCATGTCTAGTAAAAGGTTAGTAAGAGGTTAGCAGCAAGTTGCTAACGACAAAGCTCTAATAACAAGGTACTAATAGCACAGTGTTAATAGCAGCATTCTAATACCAGGTAGTATCATGCTAATATCATTCCTGTTAGATCATAGTGCCAAATTCTTATAATGAATGAATGAAAATGTGAATAGTTGGTGGAGAGTGCATTTGAAACTTACTTCAAAAGCCCTATATCAATTTTTACTTAGGTTACATTACAATGCAAACACGGCAGTCAATTGGACAATTACCAATCCACAGATAGTAGACCAGTTTCGTGATTTTCTGGAACTCTGCTGGAATGTCGACCGTGAAGTCCTGATAGAAGCACGGCTGGATGGGACAGCGGTCGGGAAAAGGAGGAAAATTGTTGCGTCTCACTATGTGAAAACAAATCCAAATAGAATCCACATGAATCAAAACCACCATCTAATCTCATTTTGTGAAGTTTTCTTAAATTGCATTAAATTCAATAAACTGACGTCATTTCAAGAAACTGGAATGAAATTCAATGGATGTTTATTCGTTTTACAGCTGCACACTTATACACGTAAGTTTATTGAATAATTTTAACAATTTTATTTGCAACTATTTATGAGAGTAGTATTTGCCAAGGCGAATACTTACAAATAGTGTCGAAATATGGGATATCCGGCCAAGGCAAATGTCCAAGGTGATTTCCACTTATTCCATACCAGGGACTAAAAATCTACATGTATGTCCCATGACGAAGAAGATAAGCACTGCTCTCGAAATTATTTGCTAGCGTTCCCACTGCTCACCATGCAATAGAACCCTGGTAACGCATGCGTTCCTATAAAATTATTCTTCAGAGTTCCCACTGCTCACGCACACCACTTTAACCACTGCAGTCAGTGTACTCAATATAGCTGAACACAGATGAAGCAAAAATCTCAAAACAAATGTCTACCATGACTTACTCTCAAATCCCAGGTTACGCTGCAATTGTTCCTCCCTGAGTCGCAGTTCCTCTGCCTTTCGATCCAGTTCCTCCTGCTTCCTCTTCAGCTCCTCCTCTTCCCAGGATGACTTCATAGGAACCTGGGCAGTCGGTTCCAACACGGCCGGCTGCAGTGGTGCCACCATTGATGTTGGCGGCGGCACAGCACGAGCACTTGTATGTGCCTGCAGTGATCGAGAGCATTGGTACAAGATATAAATAACAAATCACCTCTTTTCAGTTAATCATCTACATCTTAATAATTACTTATTATTACCCCTATTAATTAGTAACTTTAGTAAATTGGGAAGTCAGAGGTGTTAAGACTATCAAACACCCCTAACTTCACAATTGAATACACGGGTGGAATAAAGCACTAAGTACAAAAAAGTCATATCGAGTAAAATCGATATGAAATTTGTTTTTCCAAATTATGTTTTCCATTGATCATTAGAACCAATATGATGTGTTAGTACGTTGCAGTATGCTATTTGACCATGAATTTCGTTATTTTGTCAATTAGTATTCACAACATGAAACCGTTAAGGGATTTATTGTTTACTTACCCGCCTGCATGCTTGCCTATTATGGTTGGTGTGAAATAGCACAAGTCCTGAGTTTTCAATAATATCATTAATATAAGGATGTTATAAAGCATTCTGACATTTTTCCCAGAAGAAATACTATTTTCTACTGCATTATTATTTGAATAGAAACTATATTTTACAAGTATTATCCTAACCGCATTCTTCCTTCGCTTCCTCGTGTTATCCGACCATAAGTCCTCGTGTTTTGTCCGAATCTTGCCTTTTTCCTTAGCACGACTTGCACTCTGCCTTTCAAATTCCGAATCAATATCATAGTATTCCGTTTCATCACTAGACTGTGACGAATAATAAGTAATATTAACTTCTGAAGACAATGAATTAGGCCTAGCGTGCTCTGCGCGAGCGTCCATTTTTGTTTACGTGTGACTGATAGGGTGCTGCCATACGGCGAATGAAACGTTACTATTTACTGGAATTAATGATCATTAGTGCTTTCTTCCATAGATGAGAGACCAATCTACAGGAAACACGCGAAAAGCGTATAAAAGAAATAATGGCACTTAGTGCTTTATTCCACCCGTGTATTCAATTTAAAGGTGCTTACAATATTGGGGACTTATAAAAATCTATGAATAGATTTTTATATATATATTACATATAATGTATGTATGCATAGATGTATTTATATAATATAACAAAATAATTAGATGTATATTCTAAGATCATGCCTCTCATGAAGCGAAGGTGTGCTGAGAAGGCTCAGATAAGTACCTGTGATCCATAGTTTGGTGGCTGATCAGCAAACGGATTAAAGTCATTCAGGACTTGACGTGTGGCCTGCGATCGAGCTGCTTGCTGGATCGACGGATCCTGAGCACAATAAATCAAAATAGTTGAAAAAACAAACGCAAATACTTTTCAATACTTTTCGGACCAATTCAGCATGCCAAATTGTGGCGAAGTACAGGGGCATTTGCCTAGGAACTGCCTTTTGAGGGGCCAGGAATGGAATCCTTGCTTCAAAGTTTAATTAGGTCCATCTTTCGTTAATACAATAGTTTTACAATGGGTTGCTGATAAAAGTGATTTTATACAACTTAAACCACTTAAGAAATAAGTACATGTTATTCTTAGATTTTAATAGCTTAATTTAGTGATTGTCACGACAAGGGGCTAGATTTTTCTGAGCACAGCCTGGGTTCAATGTAGGCCTACTGAATTTCAGTAGGCCTACATGTTGTTAAAGAGACCTGGCAAGGTCTTTTGTCCTGAACTGGCATACAGCTATATAAATAAAAAGTGCCTGTAACAGACTTACACTTTTACTTCATTGTGGCCTAAATGGATGCGAACTTTAACTAAAATTAGTTGAGCTCAGTGTCTCACGCATTTAATATAATATGCTTTGCAATCAATGTTACTTCTACACAACACGATTTGATTTCACGTGAAGTTTAATTTCTACAATGATCATATGACGTTCTCAATCGTTCGTTTATGAATGATGTCCTACCTTAAAGAGGTTCTGCGCTTCTGGGTCAGCAAAAGGATTATCGAATTCGGACATGTTCGTTCTATGAGCTGGGTCTTCTTTGAAAGATGCCTAAACAGTTCAGTTGCAAAACGCCGTCAAATGGCACCGCATAATAATTCTACTAGAGCTACACAAATACAGCAATCAGTTCGGATGATCAGCCACTCAGAAGATCATATGACGGGTGTCAAAGCCGCCGACGAGGGAATGCGTAACAAAAACGTCTGTAAGGAACAGTAAATAAAACGACGGCTGCTAAATTCCTTATCCGAAATAACTGCAACTGTTATCGCAGATTTATTTTAAATGTCTGCTGTATAAAGCGTAAATTATTAGAGTAACTTAAGTGACAATTTTTCTGGTTTGCGTCTAAATCAGCGCAACATAATTACAGCAAAATCGATCCAGGTTCCGGTCTCGTGGCTCATGATCTGTGCGCCGCTTGCAACGACAGCTTGTTAAACCGTATTTCATTCGTTCGTTCGTTCGTTCAAAGTACTTAGGCCTACTTGACAATGTATTGTATCTGAACAGTTATGAATAAAATAAATTTATTTACTCTCTAGCGTCCCTAACAGATTTCCACTCAGAGACGTTCTCAACTCAATCCAACCTCGGCGAAAGAGAAAGTGAATCCAGAGTCCCTGATTAAAATTAAGCGCAGATCTGAATGAAGGTCAGTTCAGATGGACAAACCACTGAAAAGGCCAGACGCTAAATCAAAGTATGCGCATGGAACAAGTTAACCTCGATTGAGTCACAGGACGATGTCGGCCAGCCAAACTTGAAATAGGACAGCTGAGCAGCCGTAAATAGCCAGAGGCATAAAGGCCTAATTAAGCCTATCCCAAATGGCGCCGCCATATATGACAGCCCTTTACAAAAATGTTTTTATTCAATAGGCTGGTTAATTAATATGCAGCCAATGGAGATATCACGTTACGCGTTCAACTCGAGACATGATCACAATTTCAAAATAATGTCACCAGGAAACCTAACAGCTGCACGCAGTAGGCTATGCATTAAAGCTGCCCAAATGCACCCAAATTATGCATGAATTAAGTCATAGAGGTCTATGTGATGTGGGCTAATTATCATGTCGTGTAATTTAAATTTTGTTCTTCCTACAAAACTTCCTAGGCTAGGCCTATATTTAATAATAGCTATAGGCTAATGACAATTTATATTAGGCTACTCCGTAACACAGTTACAGAGGCGCCTCGCCGTCAACTAACAGCAGGGTAAGCCTTAGAAAACAAAGTAGGCCCAACTCTTGAGTCCAGGACTCCAGGTTTGAAGGAGTCAATTGAATAACCGCTCGCAGGGCAGGAGGAAGCCCGTTCCAGCTTCTGGGGCCGGCCAATGAGAAAGCGCGGTAACCGAAGCGGGTTCTCACACGTCGTACGCGAAGATCGCTTTCCTCGAGTGATCGGAGCCGCAACCCGGAAGCGGAGGAATGCGTCCCGATAGGGCCTACGTACGTAGGCCTATACAGTAATCGCGCAAATACTCAGGCGCGATAACATGTAGGCCTATTGGAAATAACCTACTCATGAGTCATATATTTCTCCTAAAATGGTAAAGGCGACTCAATATTGCTGTTTTACGACATAAAATCATACTTAGTCCTACTTAAAAATAGGACTTTGCATGCTTCTTTAATGACTATTTTTTATGTCGGCCTAGGCTACGAGCATGTAGGCCTAGGCCTATATAGCATTTCAAGGACATGAAGTTTGTAGCTGCAGGGCATCACATGACAGGCACAAAGGGATATTGTTTGTTTAAGAATTGTAGACCGATATCGGATTTGCAACAAATGACTCAAAATGAATTTGAACTTTGTTCACTGCATCGCATAAAATATAGGAACTGTGTATGCCTAGGGTCCACTTGGATTGGATAGAGGCTGCAGTAGGCTATAGGCCTACGGTGGTTGCAGGCAAGAGTTTCTTGGACGTTTGGTTTGAGACCGTTTGACGTAGGCCTAGGCCTATCTACAAGGATCATGTCGTACGTAGGCTATATATGCCATCAATAGGCTAAATAGGCTCATATCTAAGTGTTGTAAACTCGTTAACTATTTAGGCCTACCGATATTTTGGGTAAGATCTCGAGGTTCCAAATCGCCCTACACACGTAAGTACGTAGGCTATACGTACCTCTGTAGGCCTAATGATATTAATGCTTTACATTTAGGCTAACTTTGATTTAAGCCATGAAGAACCTAAAAATTATGAAAAATTTGAACTGTAAAAATTATGAAAGCGGTTTTCTACAGCGACCGTTTGGCCTCGATCTGCTCAGGGCCGTAAATCTGTTTTGAAAAGTGGGGAGGGAAAAATTCCCCTTCGGAAGTGTGTATACTACTATACTATACTTCCCTTTAGAAGTCAACGACTGAGGGTAGTGTTAAAAATGTACCGGTATAGGTAAAACTGTAGGCCTAGTTTACGTTGCCATATTATTTTAATCTGTTCAATGCCGTACTTTACGTTGTAAGTAGGCCGTCTACAAATACTATAGTCTAAATTGTTAAAGAAACGTAATACATTTTTACAACAATTTAGGTTATTTGGGACAAACTAGTCTGCTGCTAGGACATCTTACTCGATTCTCTTATGTCCTGCAAATCTTTATTCTTTAAAGACGTATTTATATCACCTGCACAGGCTGCACCCAAAATTGTAGGCTAACGTTTTAATGGTAATCATGCAAAAGATAAGAGCGCGCCTATGTAGGCTACAAAACAACCAAATATTGAGCCGAATGATAAACTTAAGTCTGATTGTGCGCAGTATACACTATACACAGTATACAGGTCTCCCTCTGTCTCTGTCTGTCTGCCTCTGTCTCTCTTTCTCACACAGGCACGCACACACACGCTCTCTATCTGTTTGTCTTGTCTGTCTGTCTGTCTGTCTGTCTGTCTGTCTGTCTGTCTGTCTGTCTGTCTGTCTCTCTCGCTCTCCTCAACCTCAACCAAGTACAGACCGAAGGCGGATAAAATTATACATTAATTCCGATATAATGTAGAACAATATTTTTGTCATTTTGTACCACCACTGATGGATTTTGATCCTCTGCCTATCGATGTTGTTTATGTATTTTATTTTGACTGAGCGCCTGTGAATAAGCTGGTTCCCGTGACGTAGCTTTTTTGGTCGCTAAAGAAATCTATAAATTAGGATTACATTTGCGATTACAAGTATACACTGCGACCAAAATGATTTTTTTGCGTAGAAGAAAATAAATTTACAGGAACTTAGGCATCTATAGATATAATGCTGTTTATAAATTTTCTGATGCACATACCGTGGTGTTTAGGTTATGGCAAATTGCTTAATTTGTTTATAAATATGAAATGCAGTCTCAGAAGTGAGAGTAGTGTGAACTTGTACTTACCATCACACTTTGCAGCTGGTGACTTAAAAACGACAGCTTTATTTATCAATTTTATTTAGATCTATCTAAAATTTACTTATAATCCTGAGATCTGTATTACACTCGAATGGGGTCTCCAGATTAACTGAAAACTCTGAAAAGCCCACACACGGAATACTATGCATTTACGTAAATCTATCTACATGTATATATAATTATATATTATATACATATATATATATACATACACTCTCTCTGTCGCTATTTCTGTCTCTGTCTGTCTGTCTCTCTCACTCACACACACACACACACACACACACACACACACACACACACACACACACACACACACACACACACACACACACACACACACACACACACACACACACACACGCACACACGCACACACACATAATATGATCACAGCTGTAGGCCCCCTATTAGGAATTTGCTGCCCGTCTCTAATTTCTATATCCGACGACGCTCCGCAAGATAATATATTGCTAATGTCACTTCAAAATTCCTCCCGCTTTGAATTTACCGTGGACCATAATCTATCTTTCGACACCCAACTTTACATGTGGTAGCTGTGGCGAACTTGGACCGTAGGGGGCGGGACTCCGGTATCTCTTTTCTTTGGTCACCAGGATAGCTCTTCGGAATCTTCCCTCTTCTGTGCCTGTCCGCTGAACTCGGCCTTTCCCGTCGGGCAAAGGACTTAATGGTGCCACCGACGATGCCTAACACTAGATTGACTGAGAAGACGACGAACCACGAGTCAACACAACAGATTGTATTCATCAACTGCAATCGCTTAATTAAAACAACCGAACTCGAACTCGAACTTGCACACCTGAACTCCCTCTAAAACGAACGAACTGTCTACACGCAACAGGCATCTATATTTATAGCAGTCTAGCAAAAGTCCTCAGCCAATCAGCACACACAGACAAAAAGTCCTCAACCAATCAGCATACACAGACAAAAAGTCCTCAGCGCGCCAACAAAAAGTCCCCGGCCAATCAGCATACACAGACAAAAAGTCCTCAGCGCGCCAACAAAAAGTCCCCGGCCAATCAGCATACACCGACAAAAAGTCCTCAGCGCGCCAACAAAAAGTCCTCGACTAATCAGACGCCGGCCTTTTTGCTGTCGGCAAATTCGCTTGATAACAAACACCCAAATTACGTCACAATACTTCCCCCACCAGAAAAAGGGGAATGCCCCCATTCCGTAACTAAGCAACATAACATCACAAATTAGCGTCCATCAAAGTTCAAGAACATCAAACCTGCAAAATAAACAGAGCCCTACCACTATTCGGGCATTAAACTAAAAGTCCATCAGATAAACTGGGCAGAGTCAATACAGAATCAAACTAATTAAGCGTTCCATCAAAATAAATCATCATCCATCGTATACTATCATTTAATTAGTCGCATGCCTGGCCACGTGCAAATGTTCAGAACACGCAAGCAAAAAGTCCTCAGCCAATGGGCACGTACAAGCAAAAAGTCCTAAGCCAATAGGCGTCGCCGGCCTTTTTGCTGTCGGCAATTTTGTCACCGCCCAATTTTTGCTCGTTGAAAATGTCCGTGAATGGAGGAAAGGGACGCAGGCAAGCGTCGCATTGCAGGCGAGCGTCGCACAGTCGAGAGGAGGGGGAGAGGGGGACGTAGATGAGCGTCGTGGCGTCGAGCGTCGCATCGTCGAGTGGAGGGGAGGTGCGCGCATCCCAAGTCATGACCACGACAAGACCTCCCCGGAGAACGGCGCCCAGCTATTGGTAGCGCGCGGGCCGGCGAGTCGCTCTCTTCGGACGCCCGCTGACCTCAGAGTCGTCGTCGACAGGAGGCGCAGGCACCTCCACTTCCTCTGCTTGCTCTTCCCTGAAGCAAGACCGAAGTTTGTCCACATGCACCGTGAGTGGACGAGAATGAGGGGACTTCCTGATCCTGTAGTTCACAGGGCCGCAGCGTGCCTCCACGACGAAGGGACCCGTGTACATCTTTTGCCATTTCGGAGAGCGACCTTGATAACGGCGAGGCGTATAGTACCAAACTTGCTCCCCAGGGGCAAATTCAGCCGGACGGACGCGCAAGTCATAAGCACGCTTCTGGCGTTCCGCGGCCACTCCCAGGTGCTCCCGTACCAGGCGATACGCGGACTCCATGCGCTCAGCAAAGTCTTGCACATAACTCGCGTATGTGCCTTCGCCCGGATCAGCGCTCGGGGGTCTGCCGTAGACTAGGTCCAACGGGGCGCGGGTCTCCCGGCCGAACATCAGGTAGTTCGGGCTGAACCCAGTCGTTTCGTGCAGTGACGCCCGGTAAGCGGCGAGGACATGGGGCAGAGATTCGTCCCAGTCCCGTTGATGGCTGCTGACCACTTTCCCCAGCATGGCATTAAGCGTCCTATGAAAGCGCTCTATGAGCCCATTCCCACTCGGGTGATAAGGGGACGTCCTAACCTTATCTATTCCCAGCAATCTGCAAAGTTCCCTGAACAAATTCCCCTCGAAATTAGTCCCCTGGTCGGTGAGGATTTGTAGCGGTGCGCCATACCTTACGATGACGTTTTCAACCAAGGCCCTAGCAACCGAGATGGCTTCTTGATTGTGCATGGGGACTGCCTCAACGAACTTCGTGAAGTTGTCCATGATCGTAAGGATATAAACATACCCTCTTCGACTACGCGGATGGGGGCCGGTGACATCTATACTCAAACGTTCCCAGGGCGCCCCACAGGGCAAGGGCTGCAACGGTCCCTGGCGGGGAGGCAAACCACGATGGTATTGGTTGCACTGAGGGCAGCACTGGCAAAAGCGCCTCACATCCCGGGACCACCCGACCCAAAAGGCCCGACGCCTTACCTGCGCCCGGGTTCTCCGGACGCCCAGGTGACCCCCGGTCATCCCTGTATGGGCGAGCCTCATGTACTGATCCCGCATAACCCTGGGCACCACCAACTGTTCAACCCCGTCCGGTGTCTTCCGATAGATCACCTCCTCGTACAGGTACAGGCGGTCTCTCTGGTGCCAGTACACCTTCACAGCTTCATTCTCTCGCAGGATATCTACTAGGGCCGGGGCCTGGGTACCTACTTCCAGCCACGGGCGTACCACCCGAAGATCAGGATCTTCTTTCTGCGCCTTTACTAACTCCTCCTGCGGGTCAGGTTCAATATCCAATGGCTGTGCGGGCACGGCCTCGGTGACTGCAGCGACCGCACTTACCTCGTCGACATCACATTGCCGACAAGGCCTACGGGAAAGGGCATCCGCATTACCATGTTTTTGTCCTGGCCGATGCAACACCTGGAACTCGAACTCTGCCAACCGTTCTAACCAGCGGCTCTGCTGGCCAATAGGCTCTGGAGTTCGCTGGAGCCACTGTAACGCGGCGTGATCTGTTCTTAACGTGAACGGGCGCCCCAGCAAGTACTGACGGTACTGCTTTGTGAAATATACAATGGCGAGCAACTCCTTGCGAGTAACGCAATAGTTACGCTCTGCCGTGGAAAGTAAGCGACTTCCATAGGCAATCACTCGCTCCTCGCCATCAATCTTCTGGGATAATACGGCCCCTATGCCAACGTCACAGGCATCACAGTCCAGGACGTAGCCGCCCTCATCCTTGGGCAAAGCTAGGACGGGTGTGGTCGTCAGAGCGCGCTTTAGAAGTTCGAACACTTCCTGGCAGGCATCATCCCATACAAACGCTCTACCCTTTTTCGTCAGTGCGAACAGAGGAGCAGCCAATACCGAAAAACTACGAATGAACCTCCTGTAATACGAACATAGCCCGAGGAAAGAGCGCACATCCTTCAGTCGTCGCGGGATTGGCCACTCCACAACCTCGCGGATCTTGGACTGATCCACAGCTACCCCGTCTTGAGTCACAACATGACCCAAAAAGCAAACGGCCCTACGCAGCAAGCGACACTTACTTGGTTTCAACTTTAAATTGGCCGCTCTTAATCGCTCGAACACCTTACCCAGCCTCTGCAAATGTTGTTCGGGCGTATTCCCGAAAATGATTACATCATCGAGGTAGACTAGGCAAACATCGAAATTAAGCCCAGAAAGGACAATGTCCATCAACCGTTGGAAGGTTGCTGGCGCATTGCAGAGACCGAAGGGCATCACCTTCCATCGATAGATGCCTCTACGCGTAACGAACGCGGTCTTATCCGCATCCCTAGGATCCATAGCCACCTGGTGGTATCCGCTTCTTAAGTCCAGGGTGCTAAACCATCCTCCTTCGGAGAGAGCATCTAAACATTCGTCAATTCTAGGGAGCGGGTACGAATCCTTCCTCGTCCTCTCATTTAATTGCCGGTAATCTATGCAAAAGCGGAGGGTCCCATCCTTCTTACGAGCCAAGACCACGTTAGCCGCCCACTCGCTAACAGCGGGTTCAATCGTCCCAGCGGCCAACATACTATCCAGCTGTTCGTCTATGGCAGCCCTATGGGGAAGCGGTTGGCGCCGCAGAGGCTGTCTAACAGGACCTGCATCCCCCGTATCAATCCGATGAGTGGCCACGTTTGTCCGGCCAAGATCACCTTCCCTTACCGAGAAAACATCCTTAAATTCAATTAACAGTTCCCGCAATTGGTCTCGGGTCTCGGGTGTCACCTCCTCGGGGAGATCGGCCAGCAACATCTCACAAGGAGCCGCCTCACTAACCGGCTCCTCACCCTTATCACGGGTCTCCCGACACTCAACTTCAACCGGGTGCAACCCTCCCAACAACTGGTCCTTAGCCAACCTTACAGGATCATCGGTCAAGTTTACTACACGGACCTGGGTCATTCCGGCGTCATCGCCTACTACGACCCGTGCGAGATGGACCCCCGGACTGATTTCCTTGGCATCTGTCATCCAGGCCGGCGCTACCGACGACAAATCCCCGTACAATGTCTTTACAGGGACATCGAATTGGCATTTAGGCGAGACTACAACCTCCTCAGCTACAATTACCCGACGGCACCACCCGGCTCCATTACCTCTTACCAGGGAAATACGCTTCCGACCAATGAACAAGGCCCCGGTCCCAAAACCTAGGCGGCATCGGTGTTCCCTCAACCAATCCATACCCAGCATGGGGTCAGTTATCTGATCGGACACCAAAAATGCACTAGAGATCTCAAACCCACTCCGAATCTTAATGGGAACCCTTATCTCACCCAAAACCCGTATATCGGACCCATTTGCAGCCATCAAGTACCGGTTACAGGGACGAATCTCTAACCCCTGGACAGTAGAGGAAGGTATGAGGCTCACCTCCGATCCGGTGTCGACCAGGCAGAGTTGAGAGCGTCCATTGATCGTCCCCCGGACGTAGACAGCGTTGAAGGTTGCACGGTTGGGTACTCTTGGATGGGTCGTGTGATTGGCGGCCACCGGCTCTGTCGGCGTCGAATCTTGAGTTTCTGTCTCGGTCGCATCCGGGCGATGGCGGGCCCGGCGTGACTGGCGGCAGTTGCGGGCGAAGTGGCCTGGTTGGCCACAGTTGAAGCAATTCATCTCCCGCCTCGGTCTTTCTTGGTTGTCGGCGTTGGCGTTTCCCGGGCGACTCTCTCGGCCCGGTCCTCGGTTGCGGTCTCCAGGGCGAACGTCTCGGTCAGGCCCAGGATCGGGAGGAGACGTACGGCCTCGCAGCTCCCGGAACTGTCGGTCAAACTTGCCTTCGAGCTCCCGTTGCCATCGGCGTTGCTCATCCTTTTGAATGGTCAGGAATCGGTCCAATTGTGCCTGGATCTGGTCGCTGACATCAGTCTCTCGAGTGCTACGCACCCGGTTTGGCGGTCTTCCGCGGTCATCAGGTTCCGACGGTCTCCGACGGTCGTCCTGGCCCATTGTGCTTCGGTAAGCCTCCAGACGCAGCGCCGTCCGGTAGGCTTCGTCCAGCGACTTGGGTTCTCGCTCGCGAATCTTGAGCGAGAGCTCCCGATCCCTCATCGCCTCCAGGAACGCGTCTTTGGCTATGATCTCCGTGGTTTCGTTGGCAGGAACCGGATAGGCAAGTACCACCAACCGACGAATTTCATGAAGGAGGTCGGATAGGCTTTCCCCGGCGCGCTGGCGGCGGTAGTAGAGTTGCGTCCGGAAGGTCTCAGCTTGGCCTTCCGTCCCGTAGCGTTGACGTAGCCGCTCCACCAACTGTTCGTAGGTCGCATCCGGCTGGGCCCCGAAATCCCAGAGCAGCTGAGTGGCGGCTTTCTCCAATGAGCAGCGAAGGAAATCGACCTTGTCCGAGGCGGTCCACCGGTTGTGCCTCGCACACACCTCGAACTGAGACAGGAATGATTCCAGTGACCCTGTCCCATCGAAACGCCCGGGTTTCATCTGCATCGGCCGGTTTTTCAGCAGGCCGCCGACGCCCTCAAGCAGCCCCGGAAGAATCTTTGACTCGTCCTTCACTTCCCGGCTAACAGGTTCCGTGGATTTCCTTCGGTCGATCGGCTCCATCGGCTTCCATTCCTCGAAGCCAAAGTCGTCTGGCAGGCTGTTCCGGTCCGGCTTGATCTCCATCGGTCGCCTTCTCTCCGCGGGCGTAGAGCTTACAGGCTGCAGGACATCAAAGTCAACCAGCGGGTAGACGCGTGTGTCGTCCTCGTCTCCCATCGGTAATCAGCGTTCTGCAATCGTCTGACACCCCACTTCTGGTACCAATGTGGCGAACTTGGACCGTAGGGGGCGGGACTCCGGTATCTCTTTTCTTTGGTCACCAGGATAGCTCTTCGGAATCTTCCCTCTTCTGTGCCTGTCCGCTGAACTCGGCCTTTCCCGTCGGGCAAAGGACTTAATGGTGCCACCGACGATGCCTAACACTAGATTGACTGAGAAGACGACGAACCACGAGTCAACACAACAGATTGTATTCATCAACTGCAATCGCTTAATTAAAACAACCGAACTCGAACTCGAACTTGCACACCTGAACTCCCTCTAAAACGAACGAACTGTCTACACGCAACAGGCATCTATATTTATAGCAGTCTAGCAAAAGTCCTCAGCCAATCAGCACACACAGACAAAAAGTCCTCAACCAATCAGCATACACAGACAAAAAGTCCTCAGCGCGCCAACAAAAAGTCCCCGGCCAATCAGCATACACAGACAAAAAGTCCTCAGCGCGCCAACAAAAAGTCCCCGGCCAATCAGCATACACCGACAAAAAGTCCTCAGCGCGCCAACAAAAAGTCCTCGACTAATCAGACGCCGGCCTTTTTGCTGTCGGCAAATTCGCTTGATAACAAACACCCAAATTACGTCACAATAGCTATCACTCAGGCACAGAGATGAGGTTTCCTACCACCCTGATTCCTCCCACCCTGAAAGTTCACACTCTGAATATATATATATATATATATATATATACATACGTATACATACATACATATATCACAGCTGTCTTCATAGTTTGTCGTCCTGTCTCCGAACACACTCTGCTCTGTACGTCTTGTTGGGTGATGCGTTGGGCTTGACCGCTTGTCACAACATAAGTTCTGCCAGCTCTGAATTTAGAAGGAAATCTATCTTCAACAGCCACATTCACACCTGTTATAGCATTCAAGCCGAAAGAGTAAGGTTTCCTGCATTATCTATGTTCCCGCAGTAAATTATCCTACAAGATTTGGCAGTCGTCGATCTTGGTTGGTGACCCTAATATAAATTTATGGCACAGCTTAGACGAATTTGTGGGGAGGGAATTCCTTCACGTTCCCTCCCCAGGCTTAAAAGTGGGGAGGGAATTCCCTCCTTTCCCTCCCCGGGATTTACGGCCCTGGATGATCATCATCTGCTCATGTTTTGTGAAATGATCAGGCGATATCCGTCAACATGTACCGCTGCCTCTCGGAATTGGTGCTTTGCCTCGATCGTATGAGTTCCCCGTGTATGCACTAGGCGGACCGTGTTAGCACGCGATTGAAATCTCTTAAATAGGCTCCTATGCCACAATTTGGAGGCCCTATATATAATTGTAGGCCTACTGTTTACAGAGCCGTTAGAATGTGATAATAATATGTGAGAAATATAAAATAATGCAAAGTAAGAAAGTAAGTAAGTAAATATATCCTATCTACAAAGGGGTCCGATGGCGCGTTGGATAACATCTGGCGAAGAGTGCGAGAGGTACCGAGTTCGAGCCCCGTTAGGGCGGATTTGCTTTGTAGGCTGCTATTAGCGCCGTGTATTACAGGCTGTCTGTTCTGTTAGTAGTTATAACTAGTTAAGATTGTTTCAACTGCATAACATGTAAATGTACAGCGCAGTGCGTTTAAATTGTCAGGCGCTAAATTAAAGAAAAAGATATTATTATTATTATTATTATTATATTGCAGGGTAATGACATCAATATAGTCCTGTCATTGATCGCCTGTTCTTCAGCGCCAAAATAAGCTACTGCTATCCAATAACAACTCACTTGGGTGGTGAATAAAACCGAATGTTATAATTTTCACTAGGGCCTACCTCACGAAGTCACGATAGGTTCAAGCTTTTGGAAAAGTTGTTCCTTCTCCGCCACCGTACGTCGGATGGCCTTCAAAATTCACGCTCCACGCATTTACTTGCGCATTTACAAGGTCCACGATTAGGGCCTCTGCTCCTTGGGATATTTTCGAAGATCTTGGGACTTTGGATCTGAGTATTTTGCATAGAAATATTGGGATTTTGTCTACGGTATACGGGATAGTTTTTACAATACTTTCCAAAAGTAGCAGCGAATCAAATTATAAAAACTCGCTGTACTCGCAGTACACTTTTGGCCAATCTTGGGAATTTTGTTGGAACATCTTGGGATTTCTGAAAATGGCGAGCTCAATGACAAGACCGCACCTTCTATTCGGCTTTTTACTCCCGGCTTTATTTAGTTTTTAATTTAAATGAAATGTCGTGGTATGGTGCTGTATAATCCCAGAATAAATAATTAGGTTATAAGATCTAGAAGAATGGGTGATGTAAAATAGTCTAAGCGTATCCAGGGTAGAGAGATTTAGACTGAATTTCAATGTTTACGATGACTAATTCCATTTGGTCATGATAGGGTCTGTGTGTGGATATGAATTATTGGTAAGTAAGACCCTGTCGTTCAATGGTGATTCGTTGAATTTTAATTTATCAGCTTATTTACATTATTTAGCTGCAGAATCACGTGGCGTCATTCCAAAGCTCGCGTTGTGCCTCACCTGTCGACAAATATTAAATAATAATAATCATTATTATATTAGTAATAATATTAATAATAAAATAGGAGCATGATAAGTATACGAGGCCGGGTTTCTGTTTGTGGATACATCTAGGACACACACATGGATTCCAAATTTGATCCAGTCTTACACTCATGGGCGCCTGCACATGAGGGTACTTGATAGGGTACATGAGGGCACAAGATACTTGCACATAATCACATTCACTTCAGTCCATGATGATGTGTCCAGGTTTCATGTTGGACCTCCTTCTGTCCTGTGCAAACTTCTGGGGCGCCCATGCTTGCACAGTGCACTGCGATCTCATCATCACGCAAAGGCATTCAAATGTGATATTTACATTTTATTTGCATAAAGCTGGGTGGGGAAAGATGAAGTCATGGAAGCACATGACTTGACCATATGATTAACCTTTAGATCAACTTCAACTTTGGGCTGATACTAAGATCAAGTGGCTACAGACATTTGTCTTAATACCACCTCCTGCAAACTGCTGGGCCACTGCTACTGTAGCTAGTTAACTGAGCATGTTAAACCATCAGTGCAGCTATTGTTCTGGCATAAAGTAAGTTACAGTCAACTGTTTTTCCTTCTATTTGCCTAAAATCAGTTTGGCCTAAATGTAGGAATTTATAGATATTGTTATAATAAACAGCCTCAGCATATGGCCATAACATATGGCCTCAACCCTGCTCATTGGGTGAGAACCTTCACTACTGCTGGCCCTTGCCAAGATCTAATTGTGGGCAGTTATGTATGATAACTGATACTGACCTGATTATAGCTTGGTTTAAATGCGCTGTAGGTTGATGCCTTTTGTTTTAGACACCATAGAAGTTACTTATTAACAATATGAATTAGTGCAAAGAACTTTGCGAAGAGCATCTGTTACTGTTAGAAATTATTTTGCAACTCATTACGGAAAATGGGATAGAGTCTGTTGTTGGGGTAGCACCTGTTGAACATTACCTATTACCGGGGAGTAGCATCTGTTGTTACCTATTACCGGGGAGTAGCATCTGTTGTTACCTATTACCGGGAGTAGCATCTGTTGTTCCCCTTTACCGGGAAGTAGCATCTGTTGTTACCTATTACCGGGAGTAGCATCTGTTGTTCCCCTTTACCGGGAAGTAGCATCTGTTGTTACCTATTACCGGGAGTAGCATCTGTTGTTACCTATTACCGGGAGTAGCATCTGTTGTTACCTATTACCGGGAGTAGCATCTGTTGTTACCTATTGCCTGGGTGTACCGTCTTGTTACCTGGAATTTAATTCACTGTCTAATAAACTTATTATTTGCATATCACTGTTGGAGAAAATTCCTGTAGAATTCCTTGTCAGTGTCCTACGTTCTGTTTCCTAGTCTAATCGAACAAGTTTTATCATGCCAGTGCTGTCATACATGGAGGATTTAATCAATTATCACTTGTAGTCAGAACTACAATTCTTTAATTGCAATCAGAACCAATTAGCTAAAACTAACTACCTCATCAGCTTCTTGTAAACAGCTGCAAGCCAGAATTTTAATTACCAAGTACTGTAGAATTGGAGGCCATGACTAGCTGAGCATCCTGCACAGTATGTGAGGAAAATTATGAAGCGAATAGTTTCCTGTGAAACAAAAATTGTTTACACCGTTTCTGTTCAGTAGACATTGTTACTTGTTGCAATTGTGTTGATTTACCAGCCATTATGTTTCATTAGTCAGACAAAAGGAATTGTGCTTTGAATTGTCCAGTTATTGATAAACGCTCTGAGAATGTTTAATTTAGTCTGTAATTTCTCTGCTTGTTCTAGCTCCAAGATGAATTACTTGCTCTTGATTGCCATGTTTTTCGTGGTGGCATCTGCATCGGGCAAGTCAAAGACACTGGACAGAATACAAGTGCGTGACAAGTGGATGGTAGATCCACTGGGAAGAGTGAGACTGTTTCATGGGTTTAATTCTGTTCAGAAGGGGCCACCGTGGTTCGACAGAAATATCCTCAACACTACAAAACTGCGCCTCTACCGCGACTGGGGCTTCAACGCCGTCAGGCTAGGAGCGATGTGGAAAGGGATTGAACCAAATCCCGGTGAGTTTGACTCCTCGTTTCTTTCTCGACTGCAGAGCATCGTCCAGACTCTGGAAGACCACGGCTTGTATGTTATACTCGACATGCACCAAGACGTCCTGTCAATCTTCAACTGCTCCAAGAGCTCGGTCGGTTACGAAGGGATTCCACGGTGGTTGATAGACATGTTCCCTCAACCACAGAACCCCTATCCATGGCCCCTGAAGAGTCCTCCAGGGGATTCCAACTGGGCTTTGGGGTATTTTACAGAGGCAGTTTCTGTAGCATTTCAGCAGATGTACAACGACACAAGTGGAGCTGTGGGATACGTGTCGCGCTTTTGGGCAAAGGTTGCAAGTACTTTTAAGAATCAAACAAGCGTTCTTGGTTACGAACTGATAAACGAACCGTGGGCAGGTGACATCTACCATAATCCGGTTCTCTATCCTGGAAAAGCGGGAAAGATGAATCTCGCTCCGTTTTACGATAAACTAAACTCCGCCATCCGAAACGTCGACGAAAACACGCTCATATTTTTTGAGCCTCTCACATGGGGTGTGTTCCAGACAAGCAGCATCTTTGGAACAGGGTTTGAAAAGGTTCCTGGCGGTGCAGAGTACAAAAACAGAAGTGTGCTCTCATATCACTACTACTGCTGGTTTCTGTACACGAACGCAACAGGTCACTTTCCTTTCAGACAATTGTTGTGCGACAAGATTCTTGGGCCAGATATGATGCGTACTGTTGTCCGCGATGTTGGGAAAATTGGTGGTTCATCTTTTCTGACCGAGTTTGGATTGTGCGCTCCTGACGGTGACCCACAGAGTTCAAACACGGTGGAGTGCGAGTTTATTTTGTCACTGACTGATAAATTCCTCCAGTCGTGGACCTACTGGGATTCACAGTTTTTCAGCAGCGCTGGAGAGGTCAACTGGAACGTGGTCAAACCATTTGCACGAGTTTATGCACGTGCCATTGCTGGCATTCCACAGAACATGACCTTTGACCTTGAAACAAAGCGCTTTGAACTGACCTACATCATAGACAAAACGATCAAGGCACCGAGCGAGGTTTTTATTCCGGATCTGCACTATCCAAAAGGATTTCAGGTGAAGACCTCGGAACAGTTGAAATGGAACTTTGACAAAGAATTGCAGATCCTCTACGTCTTGCCATCTAGTGATGATTTGTGGCAGTCGCCGTATGGCTCCATCAGTGTATTTCCTTAAGTGCAGAACCAGGTCAATTATTCACGATTTTATGGCATGATGTGATGCTAAAACTCCTGTTATATTTTCAGACTGACTTGAAACTGCTTAAAATGAAGTTATATATTGAGTCGTCATCACGAAAGTCATGGAATAGAATCTGTTGACAGTTAGCAGTAGTCAGTTCGTTTTTAATTGAATTGTAGCAGACAATGAATGTGTCTGTCTGTCAAATTTGATCAGCCAAGTGTTCAGACTTTTTTATATAAGGCAATGTTATTCAGTAAGTCCTGGCTGTTTTGTAGCCTCATATGCAGCTAACTTTGATATTGTGTATTGTGCTTGATGACACACTTTGATTTTGGTAAGAGCTTTCACCTTTATTTGGGTCATTACTTAAATTATTTTGATGAACCATGTGTAGGCTGTTTAAAATTTCAGAGCATCTTGAACCTAGTTTGAGGTCAGATTTTTAGCAGGATTTGTTTATTGATATATATGGTTCTTAGTTTTTCATATTGTTTGATTGCTCAATTTTGCAATGAAATTTATAGCAAATTAACTGTGGGCGTGTGGAATTGTTTTTAGGCATTAAAGCAAGTTGGTTTTGCTTTGAATATTCTATGACTGCTTTAATCATTCCTTGTGTGTAGCATTTTTATCTTGGGTTTGCACTAAAAAGTAATTCTTTTAAGGCAGTTTGTCAATTTTATTGCTTGTGGACTTAGCAACTGTGATGATCATGACTGTGAATCATAGGAAATTGCAAACTGCATCGCGTGAAGCTGCTCCTTTGATGCTTTGTTTAACGTGTTGGATGGCAGTTTTGACTTGTATTCAAGCAGTTTATCTGTCACCGTGCTAACGTTTAATTTATGTTACACTTGGAATCTGTGCAAAGAATTTTGTTGTAATGATTTAATATTTAACTTTTGTAAACTTGACGGATAAGACGTCCGTCAACAACAGTGTCCGTATGCTGTGTGACATTTTCCTGTTTTCAAAATGATATCATAAATGTATAGGCGTTTACCTCAGTCTGGACATACTTCCTGTTTCATTCCATGGTGGTGGTTGATTGGTGATACACAGGTACGAAGAACAGAAGGATGTGGGTTCGATACACACTAGCTTGATAATGTTGACTCTCAGCCTTCCACTTCTGCTGAGGGTAATGTTAAAATGAGCAGCATTAGGACGGATTGGTGTACAGCAGGCTGTCATGCAGTTATAAAATTGACTCTTGTTTAACTTGTTATCATGTGTTCCTACTATTTCATGCATCATACTGCGGTTTGTCAGTTTAAATTGAATAAATGAATATTATTGTTGACCTTGTTAGGTTTTCTTCAGTTTATTCTGTTTTAGTTGTAGAATTTACTGCTTATTGGATAAATGTGCAATCACTGTACATGAAACAAACATTGTATATATATATATATATATAATTATATGCCTAGCATTTCTGTTTTCCTACAAAATATAGATTCATGATACCCATGAACTACGATAACAAATTTCAGTACGCTTTATTTGACCACAAAAACAAAAGTTGATAGAGACTTATGAGCGTCTGTGAGTGCTCCAAGTTCATGACCTTATGCTTATGCTATGAGAAGCTCTTTATAAATGATCAAATACAATGACCTATGCATGACTCTTAACCCTCGGGCTACCAAGGGGGGTGGTTGCCACCCCCTAGGTTTTATTCATTTCAAACTTGTTCCGTATGGAATAAAAATTTGACCTTTTAGGTAGCTGTAGGGGGTTCATTTACACACGTTTTGACGTAAAATGTGAGATGATATCTCACACCGTTCAAAAGTTATAGCCAATATACCCGAGGTACCAGGGGGGGGTGGATACCACCCCCTAGACTTTCGACTATATCTTATCCGTCATTTAATATTAAGAGACGCAAATTATACCATTCTATAGAGGGAATGTGGGGCTACATTTCTATGGTCACTGAGTTGACCTGTGACAACCGGAAGTGCTCAAAATAAATAATAATACGCGTAATATGTGTGAAAAATGGCTGAATGGAAGGACTCCCCTTAGTTTTTTGTCTGTAGCATATTCATTTGTTTTCCTGGAAGAGAAACAAAGATACCATTCTTTAGAGGGAATGAAGGGCTTCATTTGCATACCTACATCTTTGTCTTTTGAATACCGGAAGTGATCAAAATAAATAATAATACGCGTAATCTGTGTGAAAATGGCTGAATACAGCATTACAACGTAAACCGATATATATGTATGGATATATATGTATGAATGTACATTTATACTATATAAACATGTGTAGGGATGATTTTGTGTATCTTTTATACATGGATTAGTTTCAAAACACACATAATCTTATATTTGTTTATCCAAAAAGTACAAAATGTACGCAATAATATACAATATTGCTAATTAAGGGGTTTCCGTTGTTAAAAGTGATGTAATTTCGAGGTGCATTCACATAATGTACATCTAAATATACCATTCTGTGCAGAAATGAATGCTGAATCCATTGCTATATTACAAGTTATGATATGTAAAACCAAACACGAAATCCAGGGGGGTGGTAACCACCCCCCTTGGTAGTCCGTGTTACAAAAAAAGCTTGGTAGCCCTAGGGTTAACAGTGTACAATCATGTTACTTTCAATGGCGCAACTTATTACCTCGTATGTAGACAACGATATACATGGATGTATGTATGTATTGTGAGGGCTCTTAACATGGCAATCTAACAGGTCTGAAGAGGCACATCTATAGATGGCTTGAAATGTTTATTGAGCTGTCTGTGATTAAATAGTTCGTAGCTTTAATCAGTGCTTTTTTCTAGAAAAAAGGTTCCGGTACACGAGAAATTCAGAACAATTATGAAGGCATAGTTTATGCTAATATTTCTAGTTCATATCAATATCAATAAACACTGAAAGCACTTAAATTAAATTAAAGTATCTGAATAATTTTAAATAATTTTTTCTTAAAAATTTAAATTAACTAAATTATTTTTTAATAGCTGAAAAAGGTCCCGTAACGCCGTTCCGGACTGCTCCGGCTGAAAAACGGCACTGGCTTATTTATTGGCTTTAATGGTAAACATTTCCAAGAGGATAGTTTAATGCATGTGAAGGCACGATGCGCTCTGTATCATCGTATGGAAGCGGGGGATCAACAGGAATCTGCAGGCGGATGAACGTATAGAGAAAGTTAAGTAAGTAAGTAAGTATATTCTTTAAGGAGAAGCACTAACAAACGTACAGCTCCTGTATCAGAAAGTTATGTAGCTCCTGTATCAGTCAATTTCGTCATCCTGTGAGGAGTGGTACAGCACTTCATATAATATGTATGTGTAGGCCTATCACATGAAAAAAATTCTTTGATATCCCAAGTAATGGATGGTAGAAAGCATCAGTAAATTTGGCATCAGTTGGAGGTTTGATTTTATAGTGCATTTTGAAGGGGAGGACAGGCTAGGAATCATGGACTGGTAAGTGGGCCCATGATACAGAACCTACAAGGTATTAGTTTCCAGCCAGTCATATTCATTGGAGCCACAATGGGCCGACAGTGTGCAACTGTTGGTCACCATGGGCCCAAGAACTTGGTGTGTCAAGGTCCAATCCAAGACTAGGGCGCAATGGGGGACTCTGTGAGCAGTTCCTTTAAGCGGCGATAGGCGTCGCCAGTATGTGATGTGGTCAAACTTTAGACAACTTTAGCGTAAATAAACCATAGACATCATATATTAAATGTAAGATGTATATGAAATAAACCTACCGCACAACAGAGCACACATTTTACCTAGAGTAGCCAAACTATATCCCATCCTAGCGCCACCTATAGCAGCCATTTGTCCTACCGACAGCGTGTACGGACATCTTCCCGTCAAATATATATATATATATATAATATATATATATATATGCATCAATGCAAATTTTTAAAATAATAATAATAAGACCACGATCCAAGCCATGGACTGGTAAGTGGACTGAGGGATCATGTTTACCTCGGGGCATTAAAAAAATAATAATTAAGTAAGTAAGTAAGTAAATAAGTAAGTATGAGTTCTATGCATTACGCCATCTAGTGTAGGACGCGTGTTATCTGTAATCTGTGCATTGGGAATTAGTGAAGTGCGCGTGCGCTGCAGTTGACTCTGTGGAGGGCAAGATGGCGTCTGCTTGTGTGAGGGTCGGTTTCGGCGTTTCTAAAGTCCTCGCCCGCTGCAATAGGGTAAGAAGGACGTCCATAACCGATCTCACTTGTAGCGTTTTATATTTAAAAGCGGAAATCTGCTGCTATCTTCTACGGAGTAATCGTCTAGAGATGCATTCGTAACTTAGGCTGTAGCAAGGTCATCCACCTCTCGCTCTGCCATTCCTCATTTTCAGTGATATAATATTAAATTTAGACAGCTGTATAAAGTGTTTGATGTTACAGATATCCCTTTGAAATCGGTTTAGTTCACTTAAAAGAAACTGCTTATAATTTTAGTGTAATCAACCAGCGATGTTGTGCCCTTCAGCAATTCCGTTTTGATGTTGATGTCCGGCAAGGGTCGATTTTAGAGGCACAGAACACTTTTGTGCTCAAGTGATGAGTGGAGGGGAAAATGCGAATAATTTTATATATGCTGAAGCTGTTTTTCATTAGGAGGAGTAATAGCTGAGTTTTTTGCTGCTTTGACAAGGTGCACAATATGATCACTTCAGCTGTTTTTTCTTTTCAACAGACTTATTGCCCAATACAGTACGGGGCAAGTTTATAGAATTGGGGGCCGAAGAATATTGTGCGTAAATTTACTGGCGTCCTCAGTGTGGGTAAGGGTCAGGTTACGTGTTGTGAGGGTCGGTTCGAGTCAGGGTTAGGGTTAGTGTCATCATTAGAAAACCTGGTACCGTCCGGCGTCTGTTGATTTGATTTGATTTTGATTTGTGCAGCCATACCCAAAGATACCATGTAATCCTTCAGCCCACGATACCATAAGTTTGCCCAGTACGGTTGTAATTTAATAATGCCCTGCTTACAAAGTTCAGAAGTGCACATTGAAGCTGGGCTACAGGAAGCATTGAAAAACTCGATGATTTATGTTAAAAAGCGTTCACTTAGATTAGTAATTTTTCATGTTAATTATATCATGCCACATTATTTTCTTTTTAACATTCTGCAGAAATCTTTGGCTTTGCCATCACGGCGATGGGCGACACAGGCTGCCACCTACGAAGATGTTCTGACTGTGCCTGAAACAAAGGTTACCACGCTTAAAAATCTACTACGAGTGGCATCAGAGGAAACCAACGCTGCTACAGCAACTGTGAGTTATTGAAAGAAATTTCTAATGATGCTGTGCATTTTAAAGTGGTTGAAAAAGTTGATGTCATGTAGTTCTTAGTCCTTCCCGTGCAGGTGTGCACATCGGGTAATGCATCTCCTCCACTCGTCTCTGTCCATCGCCAGCTCTTCAGCCTCATTCCACAACATCTCCAGGCATCTAAGTCATCTCCGGTGGTTTCTGACCAGTTCTTTCATGATCTTGATAAATTAAAGACAATACTAATTATCATAATACAAATGACAATAATAATCATTTTCATTATCTCCATACGTTTAGGAACCCTAGGGATAAAATCTACCTCGAATGTGAAAAATTGTAACAGGGACAATGATAATTTAACGATATTTGATAAATGTTGATTTGATTTTGTTTAGGTGGGCGTGTGGATTGACACTGGCAGTCGTTATGAGACGAAGAAGAACAACGGTGTTGCTCACTTTCTTGAGCACATAACCTTTAAGGTAAGCTGCTGGTGAAAAATCCACAATATTTTCTTTCTTGCTGGACCATGATAAACCACCATGGTAGTACCATCTGGTTTTTACAGCGTACGTCCCTCATCATAGCTATATATCTGTTGCTTATTCATCCGTTTATTTTAGAAATTTATATAGCACTTATTCAAATTGTCGACTTGGAAATTCTCCAAGCTCAGCTTCAGTGAAAGGGTACTGATTCTAATTTTTTATGAAATTTATTTCAGCATTATAGCAATAATATTAATTAGTAATATTAGCCAGAAACTTCATGTAACTTGTATTTGCCAGGCATAAAACTTGTAATGACGTTGTGTGGTGATGAATTGAGTTTCTATAGGTGAATTTGGTAGCCATGTCTCCAACTGTGTTATATCAGAATTTGTATTGTGATAAAGCATAACTAGGGAGTCTTCACTAGAGAGTGACATGGGGAGACAATCTCGTCCCCATCCCCGCCCCGCAACAAGTACGGTAAGTCTTCCCCATCCCTGCCCCATCCCCGCAGGGTTTGTCCCCATCCCCGCCCCATCCCCCGCAGGTTTTCTCCCCCATCCCCACCCCATCCCCGCAGGACGACATCGCATTCCCCGCAAAAGTTTACACCAATTAAAATTAAAAAAGCATATTTTAGCTTACAAATCTATTTGTATTGCTGACTGCATTAGTCCGTTATTATCTTATCGACAGTTTGTATTAACCAAGTCTTGACCATTTCTGACTAGAAGGCTTCAGAAAATAAGAAAATCTCCTGATCAGTTCTCAAGTTCTTAACATCACCCGGGTTTCTTGCCGGCTCATTCCCCATTACCGCGGGTATTACTGAGAGTAAACCCCATTACCGCGGTATTACCGCAATTGTCCCCATTACCGCGGTATTACCGCAATTGTTGTCCCCATTACCGCGGGATTTACCGCGGTTTACCCGCGGGGATATTCCACATGTCACTCTCTAGTCTTCACTGTATATGTAACTTGATAAATGTAACTTGTTCAGTAATAATTATATTATGCTGCATTTAACATTATGATGAGACATGGCTATCAGATTGATTTGAATGTTGTTGACTGCTGTGATCAATGATTGTTACAATCTGTGACCTTTGACAGGGAACTGGAAAAAGGTCGGCGCTTGACCTGGAGGCGGAATTCGAGAACAGCGGCATGCACCTGAATTCACACGTCTCTCGCGATCAGATGGCATTCTATGCCAAATGTCTTGCAAAGGATGTTCCAAAAGGTTCGACAGTCTTTTCATTACAGCTAACGATTTGTTACAGTCAATTTCTATGTTCTGGCGTCTGTTATGATTTCTTGTTTGCCATTTAAATTATGTTGTTAGTAATGATGTAAGTAAGGCAGTAATCTTTATTTGCTTTGTTTTAGCATGCTTGCTTTGCCTGGTACAGGATGATTATAGCAGTAGTTATAATTGTAAACAGATATGTATCATTAGTTCAAGTAGTGTCTTAAAATAGAGTATGTAGCAAGCAGGTATAACACTATCTTCGTTTTGGCATGACAGTGTCTTTGTAAGTGGCAGGCAGCTTTTGTCAGCCGAAATGAGCTCATGATATCTACTAAGTATATATGGTTTATGTGATGTAATATGTCAATTATGTAGCACTTGTTTAAGATATTTATGCACAAGAATTTCTATGGATGATGTTCCTTTGGTTAGCTGTTGAAATTCTGGCTGATCTCATCCAGCATGGAACGTATAGCGAGGCAGACATCGAAAAGGTTCGCGGCGACATCCTTCGTGAGATGCAGGTTAGTTGACTTTTCTCCTGTGCTTCACCGTATTATCATTTGTCATAAAGGTTGCCAACTGGAATACAATACAACTGTAATTTGATGATGCCCTCCTTACAAAGTTCAGAAGTGCACATTGAAGCCGGGCAAACATTAAGAGCCAAGTTAAAGAACAAGTTAAACTAGAAGTCTTCAAGCTTCACAGATTTGGAGTTTCCTCAGCAAGATTGTAACGTCTATGGTGTGTCAAAGGCTTTGACCAGTTGAAGAAGATTCCAATGATCAGAAGCTGGATTCTTAAAATACAGCCTGAAAGAGATCTTAGTTTTAGGAGTGGAATGCTTTGTGTACTGACCAAAATATTAGACAATCTGTTAAATTTATTTGCAATGGAATTTACGTTGTTGTACTTTGCATATGAACATGTATAATGGATGTTGATACCACACGGCAAAACCATGTAGCTGCAGTTGAAGACTCTGAAAAACTGATTTTATTGTTAGCTGAGGTTAGACACTTAGCACTGATATCAATGACTCTTAAGAGGTATATTTGTTTATTTTGTGTAAAAGCACCTATCACCACAAATCTGAGGTTCAATCGTGGTTTGTATTGCGTACATACACAAGGTGCATCTGTATTTTGACATAGCAACTGTTTGAATCGTATGTGTCTAGGCGATTGCATAATGTTTGAAAGAACCTGTCATTGATACTAAGGCATATGTTTGGTAATGTCTAAGCATTTGCGATTTTTGTCCGACCAGGAGGAAGACACGAACCCGACGACCATTACTCTGGACTACTTGCATGCAACCGCTTACCAGGGAACCTCTCTGTCGCACCCTGTCATTGGAAACACGGACTCTGTAAAGTAAGCTATTTACACACGTAGCACCATTTTTTGTGTAACAACCAAACTGAACTTAAGACTAGGAGGCCGTGTGCTTGAAACTGTATATTGATTTGTAGGTGTGTCCACAAGACTTAGTTGATCATATGTAGGGTTGTTAAAATCGGATTTTTTGGCAATCCGAATTTCGGTTTTAGAAATCCGATTTTAAACCGAATTTCGTTTTTTATTGGCCTTCATAGAAAATTTAATATATTATTATATAATGCAAGTTATTTTGTATATTAAGTACCGTAACGTACGTTAAATAAACACCTTCTTGTAATCGATGAAAATAATCGTAAACACTAAAGAAATGCTTGAATTAATTCTTTCTGGCATTTCTTGACATATTCACTACAAAAAATGATTTTTTAAAAATTCGAATTTCGTTTTGTCAATAATAAATTAAAAAACCGAATTTCATTTTCAAAACCGAAATTCGGATTTCCCAATTTCGTTTAACATCCCTAATCATATGTTAGATTGCTGCTGTCCTGTCTGTGCTTAGGCCAAAGATTCCATCACCTTCAGGACTACACCTCTGAGGGTCATGTTACTGATAAATCTATATAAGAAACAAGAATCACTGACTTACATGATGCTTTATGTATTATTTTTGTTTCATGAGTTAGTACCACTATGGCCCAAACTAGATCTTTTGCCACTACTGCAGCCCTCCCTAATGGAATGCCCTTCCCTCCTCTCTACATGTTACCATTCTTTCTGGGTTTCTTCCTACAGCCTTCTCCCTCCTCAAAACCTTCTTCTCTAGGGGTTCTCACACTGGGAGCGCTACTGAAAGGCCACTGCTGTGAATGGTGCTATATAAATTAATAAATACAATACAATAATGTGCTATAGAAGTCATTAGATAACATCACCTGAATGGACTTTTTTACTCACAGTTGGGGTGTGCCATTGTCGTCTTTTAAATTCATAAGCGGGTTAACTGCAGACCAGGAAATGTTCTGTAGGTTATGAAGGGAGGCAGCGTGTCTAAATTCCTTTTGAGGAAGCAAAATTGAGATATGATTGAATGCAATATAAGTGTTCATAATCTAATCTAATCTTATTCTGCTGCAGGTTTATCAACAGAAATGATCTGACTCAGTTTGCCAGCACCCACTTCAAGCCACCACGCATGGTACTTGCTGGCGCCGGAGGTGAGCCAATTCGTTCGGTCTTTTTCTGCCTCCTTTTCTGTTCTTCCTTTTGTTTATTTTCTGACACAGAACAGTGCTTCATTTATTCATTCATTCATATCGAACATTTATATAGCGCCCATTCAAGAAAACTGTGCTCCTAACTCCAGCACATTTTCTCCTATGTTCTTTTCTCACCTTAAGGCTGTTCTTTTGCCATGCTGGAGTTAGGAGCACCTCTGTGTAGGCATAGCTCCAGAGGGAGGCCATTCCAGGTGAGGGACCCACCATCGAGAAAGCGCGGTAATAATTGTTTGTTGTTGATTTCTTGACAGCTGTCAATCACCGTCAGCTGGCCGAGTTGGGTGAGAAGCATTTTGGCAGCATGAACCTGAACTACGAACGTGAAATTCCATCCCTTCCTCCATCAAGGTTCACTGGAAGTGAGGTAACAATGCCACAAACTACCATGGCTGCTCAAAACTAACATAGCTTAATGCACCCACTCAGTTTGTGAATTACTGTTTAGGAGATAACAAAGTTGACGACTGTTTGTGAGACCTGGATCTATATATGGCAGTTTAATGAACCGCTTTTGTTTTCTGTTTATATGTATGTACACCAAAGTGCGGAACTGCGGATATGCAATTTGTTTAATAAAGAATATACTTACTTAATTACTTACTTTTTTTAAAAAGCACGTGCAGTGTGTAGAAAATCATTTTCTCCATTGAACATGGAAGAAAATTCCTAAAAGTGTGATCAGCACTAACACTCAGTCTGTTTTTCAACAACAGATTGGCAACCATCTAATCTATGCTTGTTTCAGACAGTTGTACCCAACGTTTGGCAGACAGAGCTCCAACTCTGGCCCATAAGACTCGATGTGTGCTTGGGCCTTCTGACTGATCCTCGTAGAGATGATATGAATGCCCTATTCTAGTATGCCTTCTTGGTTTGCCAGCTGAGTTTATTGCATGCTTCAGTAAAGTTGTGTTTAATCATTTAACGATGAGAGGGATAATTTTTCAGTAGCTTTGATTACACGTTCGTCATTAAAATGTTAAGTTAAATAGTGAATTTGTATGCTTTTGAGCTAGTTTTATCTCTTTTACTGGTCACCTGAGCATTACATAAAGAACACCACAGTAGGTTCATAAGATGCCGTGCACAGTACAAAAACTTCGTCCATATTTTTGGTCAGTTTGGAGTTATCACTGACATGTTATTCTTTGTCTGGAAATTTATAATGTACATTATCAAACAGTTCTAAGAACCTCCTAAACGTTATAGTTCAATAAGAATGGCAAGTTGCTTCAACGGTGAGAAAGTCTCGTTCTATTTCATCGACCTGCAAATAAACCTTGATTGATAAACACGGCTGGCTTTCAATGTTTCTGAATAGATCCGAGCAAGAGATGATGACTTGCCGCTGGCTCACGTGGCGATTGCCATCCAGGGCCCCGGATACTCGAATCCCGATAGCATCCCGTTGGCGATTGCATCCGCCCTCATCGGATCCTGGGATTCGACGATTGGCGCCGGTGCCAGCCTGTCGAGCAGACTGGCCTCTGCCAGCGCCCAGGTGGGCTTGTGCGACAGTTTCCAGTCGTTCAACACGACCTACCACGACACTGGACTCTGGTCAGTCAGCATACTTCGGTTATTTGGATCTAATGTATTAGAAACTTACCAAGTACAGTGCATCTTAGGTTGATGGCTTGCACTGGGAAGTTGAATCTCATTTTGTGGTTTGAGGCAGTTGAGTGGATTTAGACAAAAGCGTTGGCGATCAGAGTGGAAAGAGAATGACAGGTTTATGATTGGATTGGAAGTATGTGAGGTAAAGGTGTGAGTTGTCTGAGCTAAAGGTAACACTGTAACAGGTATGTAAGGTTAAGGTAATAGGTATGTAGGAGGCATTAGGCAAATGGAGGAGGTATTTGAGATAAAGGTGAGAGGCATGTGAGGTAAATATAGGAGGTATTTTAGGTGAAGGTAAGATGCATTAGGTAAACATTGGAGGTATTTGAGATTAAAGTAAAAAAGGTATGTGAAATAAACATAGGAGGTATGTGCAGTGAAGGGAAATGCGAACACTCCTCCGAAGCGTGGTCTTGTGATTTTGAAGTGTCATTTAGCAGAACAACAAACACCACACTGGTTGAACAAGAGGGACACCCATTTTTACTTTCTAACACCAGAGGATTGGGGATTGAGTAGGGGCAGTTGGTCTGCCGACATCAGTGACAAGTCACTTGTGTATAATGTTTGAGGTATTTGTTAATGAGAAATAATATTGATTATCCTGTGTGATCTTGAAAATTCCAGGTCATCACTGACTAAAGACAAGGTATCTATGTACTGAGTTTGATGTATTTATGGGTATAACTAATCCCTACGCATTGTAGCTTGGTTATCCTTCCAAGTTATACCGATTTCTATACGTGATATCGTCTTTGGAATTGAAATTAACATGCATTTAGTTTTGTGTCCTTCTGACTGAGGTGTTGTGTCTCTTTGAAGGGGAATATATTTCGCATCAGATAAAGAGTCAATAGAAGACATGATGTTCAATGTCCAGGGTGAATGGTAAGTGTACAGAACATTTTCCTCCAACCCTCTATCACTATGGTCGACTGCTAGCCAGTGTTATTTTCTTATGTTGTTTCGACACGATTTGTTGGCTACCCTTTCTCATTTAAAAGATACACTTTCAGGCTTTCCTTTGTGAATTAGGGAAATGCTTATGTGCTAACTTTATGCAATTGCAGATCAGTTAAGAGGACTCTGATTTCAGATAGTTTTGTCATTAATAATGTGATTCCTGAATGTTTTGTGGTTTTATCATTAAATATGTGACTCCTGAATGTTCCTTATCTTTTATTATCAGTCACGTGATTCTTAAATGCTTTGTTACACATTACGTTTTTGTGTATGTGCTTCATTTGTTCAGTTTGTAAGAGGTGCTGGCATTGATTGGAGATGGTGTGATATGTTGTGTGTAGGATGAGGCTTTGCTCGAGCGTAACTGAATTTGAAGTTGAGCGAGCAAAGAACGTGTACAAGACGAACCTCTTCAACCAACTGGACGGCACCACTCCGATCTGCGAAGACATCGGCAGGTGAGCAGTGACCACCCACAAACCTGGCAGTCTTCATCGAACGCAGGCTTTCACTAAAACGATTCTGAATGCCATTAACCACTCGGGATTAGAGAAACTTTAAAATTAATTACCAGATGGGTAATTTTCCATTCTAATATGAAATACTTTCTTGCTGAAGTTGCAAGAGACTTGTAAGTTGCCTCCAAGAAAGCTGTTGGATGGTTTGAAACCGTTGAGTACAAATGAAAGATTGTTCATTGCTTTGTTTTAAGTTTGAGACAGTTGAGGAGTTTTAAATGGTTTTTAAAGTGTTATGGATTCTGAGGATGTTTACAATGTTGAGGTGTTTGAAGGATTTTTAAAGTGCATGTCTTGCTGCTCTTATTTAGACAAGTCCTCTATCTTGGCCGTCGTATTCCTCTGGATGAACTAAATGCCCGAATTGACGCCGTATCTGCCAAGTCGATTCGCGATGCGTGCTACAAGTACATTTATGACAAGTGCCCAGCTTTGGCTTCAGTTGGTGAGTAGATGACTAGCTGCTTACTTGGTTATTTTATGTCATGGTAATCAGCAGTAACGATTGCCAGCAATTTGGCGTTAATGGATGCAAGTGAATGGTTTCTCAAAGACAATGCTTTTCGTGGGTTTATTACAAGTCAGTTTATTGATTCAGTTTGATTGTGTCTAGCATAGTCATTGTAGGCTATTTAATTTACTGCAGCCATACTTTGAGTTATATGAAATTTATTAAAGAGTAGACTGTGAGGATTTTGAGTAGTGTGGCTATTGGTCAATTATCCCATCAAGTCTGGATGGGTCACATACTTGCATAAATTTCTGGGTCAGTCACATACTGGATAGGTCACATACTCACATACATTTCTGGGTCATTCACATACTGGATAGGTCACATACTCACATACATTTCTGGGTCATTCACATACTGGATAGGTAACATACTCACATACATTTCTGGGTCATTCACATACTGGATAGGTAACATACTCACATACATTTCTGGGTCATTCACATACTGGATAGGTAACATACTCACATACATTTCTGGGTCGGTCACATACTGGATAGGTCACATACTCGCATACATTTCTGGGTCATTCACATACTGGATAGGTCACATACTCGCGTACATTTCTTAACCAGCTTATGTTCTAAGACTCGTGGTGTTGCTGTGATTTTTTTAGGACCTGTGGAACAGTTGCCAGACTACAACAGAATCCGTGGATCCATGTTTTGGCTCAGACTGTAATATCTCGAGTCTCTCTAACAGCCAGAAAGACCTCCAATACAGCCAATTCCTCTTCTCAAGGTCAATTTGGCTTCCAGAATTATATGCGAAAGGAGAAGCATTTCAGTTCACACAGACTGTTCTAGTTGAATTATTTCCCCCCATGTTGGTCTCCAGTGAAGTCAAACACCAAAAACATTTGGTAGTGATTTGTGTTAATATTTATGTAAGAGGTGTAGCTACAAAATTAGCAGTAAATGTCACTCGTTTTAAGGGATTTTCTTGTGATGTGACACAAGCCAGAGTTTAGCATCATGGCTGAATGTGGGCCTCTTCAAGTTTCAAAATAAATGATGACAAACTGAATAATGTTGTATTGTTTGTTTCTGACGTAGCTTGTTGAGTGTGTAAAGTGATCGCTGTGAGCAGTGTACATGTAATAGGTTTTGGAGACAGTTTATGTTGTAGTGGGTGAGTAACTGAGTTGACGAGTTTATCATTGAATATAATATATTTGCAGTGGTCTATAAAAATTGGGCAAAATACTTGAAAATAGAGATTTCCTAAGAAGAGCAGTATCTTGTGGTAACATTGAGTGGCACCCATGGATATGAAGTGGTGGGAGATTCCTTGCATGTGGCTTTGGTTTAGAAGGGTGGGTGGTCAGTCCTTGTCCTTGTCATCTTGTGGTCATCCTACCTATGTTGACTTGCAGCTGAGGCTAACCTGAGTAACTGCCTATTGATTCTGTTTTGACTAAGCATCTGAATGAGCTGGTTCCTGCAACTTGATTTTCATGGAGCATTGTGGAATGCTCAAGACTGACATTGCAACTAACAGTGTATGGTCAATGTACATGTACTCGTTGAACTCATTTATAGCTGAGTTTATAAGAGGGCGCTAATGGAGCAAATCTCGACATATTCCTATCTTGGACGGAATTTGAACCCATGGCCTCTGGGTTGACCGTTGAGTGTGTTAACTAGTAGACGCACTGCACCCCAGAAACTGCAGGTGTTGATTAAATTTGTAACATTGCAATAACTATAGACAAACAATTCTGTAGCAATTAAATTTGTGTGTTATCTCAAAATTTCTACAACGCCTAAAACAACTTCGCGGGAACCAGCTTATTCACAGTCGACATAATCGATAGGAGGGGAGGATGAAATCGGTTCCATCGATGTCAGAATCGACGAGAGCAATAATTATTGTGTTTTGAAGGCGGCTTTTGACCTTAAAATCCTGCCATATAGCGTTATATTACCTGGATGGATGGGGGTGAATGGATGGATGTGATTGACTATGAATTGTGGACGCTGTGACCCCAGTTCGTCTGCTGTGGAGGAGTGGATGAGGAGGATTAGAGGAGATGCGCAGTCACTGTTTGATTTTGTCCTCGGCATGTTGACAAACATTGATGACTCATGCCACGTGCTCTCTGTCTCTAGTCTTCCGATACGACTCAATAAAGCTGCGCATATATATATTTATATATATATATATTATATATATATATTTATATATATGTATATATTATATATATACATAATATATATGTATATATATTAGGCTATATATATATATATACATAATCATAATACAGTATATAACTTTAATTGTAACATATATACATAAATAGCCTATATCAAGCTTGGAGCATGTTTATATATATATATATAAACATGTTATAGGCCATATGCATTATAATATTATATGTGGCGACGGGAGAGATCTTACGGGAGATGCTATTGATGAATAATTGAATATATATTATATATAATATATATATATAGGCCTATCAATGCGTGGACATATATATATATATATAATATATATATTATTAGATAGACCTATCTTTTATTATTATGTGCATCCTGGAGAGCAGCGCTGGTGTTACAATGACAATGAACCCGTACGTGACTCACAATTTCGCTAGGCGCGGCCTACGGGAAATGCAGTAGGCCTATACGTAGTCGGCAGAAGTGCATCTAATCTGACAGTAATTTCATCTCTTATGTTTACCGATTACAGGCGGGCCGCGTATAGGGCGCTTTAGGCATACTTTATAAATTTATACCTGCTTGCTTTAATTTTACATGTAAGTAATTATTAATATTTAAAATAGGTAAGATATTACGCCTGTCTAAACACAATATTGTTCTGGTTACGGATCTTGCTTTGCAAAGTGAAATTGGTGTATTTTTAATGTTAATACGTGAATCGCTGGATGTATAGCCTACGACGTACGTGGGCATACAGTTAGTATAGGGCGCCCACTTCGGTAAGGGCGCTGCGACTCTAGCCTACGTGATATAGGATGTCGGGTTGTATATCGTAAACGTATCATAATCTCGAGACTTCTACAGCGCCCAAAACCGAAGTCACGGGAACAGCTCAATTAACAGGCGCTCAGTCAAAACAAAATCGATAGGCAATTGAGTAGGATCAAACTCGGTTCCAGGTCAAGATCCAAAGGGTTTGTTTATGCAGGTAGGCCTATATTTAGGCTACTAGCCTACTCGTCGTGATTATAATTATTTTAGAGTTGCAATGTCAGGCCAGCATAGGACGGTCGTAAAATGACGTCCAATCAAAAGGGCCGCGGTTATAATAGGCATATTAAAGTGTATTGGTGGCTATATTAAAGGCCCGGGTGCATTTAACAGGTTGGAAGTGGTCCTTAACTCGAGACGTTGGCATAGCCTAATTGGAAATCTACCGTCAGTTGGTGAGAATAGTCAACGCAGGTCATGCTACCCGGCCTGCGTTAGGCCGGTCTCTTACCAGAAATAGGCCATGGCCAACTCGCTGTGGAGGAAATTGATGGCTGCGGCTCACATGTTAGGCTATAAAGGGATTCAAGAAAAATTAATAGCCTGTTTGACAGACAGACAGACAGACAGACAGACAGACAGACAGACAGACAGACAGACAGACAGACAGACAGACAGACAGACAGACAGACAGACAGACAGACAGACAGACAGACTTAAAAATTGCTATGTAAATACGACTGTGTGCATGCGTGGTGTAGGCTGTTAGGCCTACAACGAAACAGCCTCGCATCTAACTGCGCACAGGAGAATTAATTGCCCAAAATGCGTTAATTTCGAACCTTAAATAGACCTTCCATTATGTCTGATTTACTTCGAAAGACTCGTTGAGGCTTGTCGTGTTGACGGACATTCGTCGATTAGGCCAAAAATTAAAGGCCTATAGATATCAAACGCGTCCCAATTTTCCGGACATGAGTCACCTTTGATGGATATGCGCAGCATAAATATCCTCTGCAGGGTGTAAACATCGGACTTCAGCAGAGCCATCAGTGTGACCACTCCTTGGGGTTTATCCCAAGATCTTGGGATTTTGGAGGGTCGGCTTGGGATCTGGGGATTTTGCTAGCAATCTTGGGATCTTTTCTAATGTCTATACAGACTAGTTTTTAACTAGGTCTATACTTTTCAACAGTGGCAGCGAATCGGATTGGAAAAAACTCGCTCAGTGCATCTGTCTGAAAGACGCTTATTATTTTTGTTACTCGCAAACATCGTAATTTGTTAATTCAATGTTATGCCCCGGTTTTTCTTTGCCAGTTCTTAGTTAGGCATTTTTGTGAATAATTGTGATTGCTAAAAAGTAAAAAGCATTTCCTATTTCAGTAGAACTAATCCGAAGATCATCCTCAATTAATATTTGTAAAATCTAAACTTAAAACGTATCTCTTCTCTAAGTACTATGATTAGTAAGTACATTGTAACGCGTCCTTTGAGTAAGACTTTGTTTTATTAAGGCGCGTTAGAAATGCAAGTTGTATTGTATTGTATTGTATAGAACTTTTATCCTTTTCAGTAACTTGGGATATTTTGGTACACTTTTGGCCAATCTTGGGATTTTTCTTAAAAGAGCTTGCGATTTCAGTAAATGGAGAGTGGTCGCACTGAGGGCTATGGCTTCTGCGGCAGAAAGACCGTGATATATTAGAGATGCCTTGACCCGCGTGACCTGCATGATCGAAGTCTAAATAATTAAACCATAAATTTAATCAAAGTGTTAATGACCGGGCTGTACCTGAATTTGTTGTGTAACGTTTGGACGTTGTTGACAAAGCGAGGTCTCGATCTTCTACTTGATAATAACGCCGGTCTTTGTACAATCTGCCTTTTGTTTATTTCAAACAATTGACGCACGGTACACAATGGAATCGATCTGTTATCGGAAGATTACCGGTCTAATAAATTAATGCGGCACAATGCATATTGTTGTTGACTGATCAGGCCTACTGTTCTCCGAATTCTCCATCCAGGAAGGCAAGCAAACATTAGTTGAGTACTTTTCCAGGAACTTTCAGGTTGTAGGCCTACTGGCTACAACGCAGCAGAATATGATGAACCATCATAATAATTATTATGTATAGAATATTCAGAAGTTTTAGCCCAGTTTGAATACCTTTTGAGGAAGGCGAACAAGCGTATGCTCGTTAAAACGATTCATATCAGAAAGGTGACGATTAAAATAGGAATTGATGTGGGAATGGTTTTGGAGACGTTTGCCATCGTGAACTGTTTATAGTTAATCCAGTAATTCCAGCATTTTATGAGGTACGTAAAAGGCGCTGATCAAATGTTCTTATACACACATGCAGACATACGTGCATACTTAGATGAATTTGTCTGTTTTGTTATTTTAGTTAGGGTTGTATATTCTTTTGTTAACGTGGTTTAATGGACTTGTCTTATGTTTTTTAGTTTGTTTTATTTTGTGCCCAAGGCTTATTCCAATATAAGTATTGATTGGCTGTCTTTCTATTCCTGCCTATAGTGTCCCTATTTAGCGGGATCCATGATCCCTTCTGTGCCCCAGTGTAGCCAGTACATGTAAAATCGTTGCCTTATTGTTTCATGTTTTTCTTGTTCTCTTCTGATGGTTACAGTAATAAATAATTGATTGATTGATACATGCAATCATACAAACATACATACATACACACATACATACATACATAGTTAAAGAAACTGACCATGAACTGTAATATAGTTTTAAAACTCTTACTGTAACCTTGTTATGATACTGATTTGTGAAAGAAAATCGGAATGTATTAGGAATGACTTCATAGTTTGACTAAGGAAGACGGCATTATCAGTTCTCAGTTATAATATTCTATTATGTATAGCATTTCATTGTGTTGCACTGAATACATGTACTAGTGTGTTGACTTTCATTCAGGAGTGAAGAATAGTTTATCTTTGGAATTTTTATTTGCCCTTGATGTTTAAGTGGTATGTCATATAGACATACCACTTTATATGCCACATTGCACTTGACATTCAAGTTGTGGTTACGTACCACTAGAGCAGGGTACAAGTGTTCTCTTGAGCTGAGTACAAGTGGCCTTTTAAGTGACCTCCATGTAATTATCTGTGATTAAAACTAGATGCAAAATCATGTGACTTTAGTAGAAGGTTTGTTATGGAAGGTTCACTGGCTTTTTAATTAGGACAGTAGAGCGTTTAGCTCAAATTGAATTGACTATAGGGTTATTTAAAAAAATAATTTTTAAGGAGTAGTGTATGAACAAAGAGAAAATAAACCAAGGAGTTATTTTAATTCCATCCCAGAAGAAATAAGTAGGTTGAAAACTACAAAAGAAGATCACAGAGAAAGACAGTTAAAATGTAAAGAGGAAATCTACTGAGTGTCCAGCTTTAGCTGAACTGGGGCATGTTTGATTGTTTTATCTTGGTTGATGCTACGGAAAATTAAGATAAGAGGGTCACATTGACCTTGTCACTCTAATTGTAAGTGTGCTTAACTGTCATTGCGGATGTAAGTATTAAATCCCCACCGGAGTACATATGGTTTCTGTTGCACGTGTGCCCTAATGAACTCAGTTACGAGTACAAGGTACAGCAGCAGGCAGTGAGGAAGTGTCATATGTGATTGTTATTACTACTTTATATAGTGCCACTTAACGAGAAACTCATCAGTTGTGCTCTGACGGCATGAGCACATGATCAAACATACTTCAAGCGCGTGAAAAATAGAGAAGAGGGAGCCAAAGTGATTAATTCATGTCACATGTTGCATGGCAAATGATTCCAACAGGCAGGGCCAACCACTGCAAAGCTTTTATGTTGGACTTTAGAAGTTTGGGCTTGTGGGACAACTTCCTTGGACTGTGGAACAAAAAACAAAGTTGTTAACATTTCTTTAACATTTCGTAAACTTTCTTAACAGGTTAGCATAAAGAACAGCTGTTCTAGAATTGTTTCCCAGTAGATGATAGACAATGTTTAATACTTGTAGGTAATTCTGAAGCGCCACTGACAGAAGCAACTCCGGTGTAAGTGATGTGAACCACTCTTTCCTTGTCTTGCTCTTGGACTTGGGGATACGATGATGAAATCACAGGAAGACGTTAAAGAAGATCTTATCCGTTACCTCCAGGAAGCGGTCCGCGATCTGCAGAAGGAATACGTCAGAAACAGAGAAATCATCTCAAGGTTGGTCAGTCTGTGTAGCGCTTCTCAGTGTATGAATTTTAATATTTAGAGTTTAACACAAGAAACCATTTGAATTGTGGAATCTGTACAGTTGAAGTTCAGTTTAGATTTCTGTAGATCAATCCAGTCACTAAAAAAAGGGAATGTAGCTGTTACCAGCTTTCCCTTGATAGACACTACAGACAGCAATCATAATCGTAATCGTAAACTCTATAAAAGAATATATAAAGGCATGTTGTAAATAAATCTGTAACCATTAACTTTTCTTCAGAGGAGTTGCTCTATATGCATTTAAACAATTCCCTTCACCTTTTTCTTTTGGATAAAATCATTGCGTGATAATTTTAACGCTAATTTACATTACGTTGCGTTATGTTACGTGTTTGTTTGTAGCTCAGAGCTAACGAATTCGTTGTGCTATGCACTGGAAGCGGTCTTCCTTCACGGTCTGATTGGTGCAACTCCTGACAAGGTGTCTTCCTATGTGAGTTCAGTTTTGTCTGCTTCTCGAGTCGTTGGATATTTCCAGAATCTACTTTAAGACATTCCAATCTCATGAATTCTGCAGCAAATAATGCAATACGTAGTACCTGAAGCTTAATTCTAACCCAAACTCTAACCATAATTTTTCCATAATTCTAACCAACCCATAATCTAACCCCAGCTCTAACTCTAATCTGATTCTAAATCTAACCAAACTTATCCTTACCCCATCTGTAATCCTAAGCTATTCCTAAACCTAGAAAAACCCTAATCTTATCCCCCACTAACCCTAATCCTAACCCTCAACGTTAACCCTAAGCCCCAACCCTCACCTGACACTAACTTTTATGGACCAGTTTTTTAGCGGATTCTTGTTATGAAACGGCAATGGAGAGGACTAGCCATCCACCCTCATATGCTGAGGCTAAGAAAATGAAGTTGCTACCCATGACTGCCTCAGGGCTAGTTTAAGGGCTGCTCCTCTCCCTCTTGTTCTTGTGATGCAATTATTTGTTACATTCAACTGGTGTGTAACATTTGACTTGTGATTCTATTTTGTGGTTTGTTCTGTAGAACTTTTGGGCGATTCTAAGCAGTCACACGCACAAATGCACACTTACCGACATTGATGCTCTGAGCCAGATTAAGACAGACATCGGCCGATGCAGGGTTCGTTTCGCCAACATATTTCCTTTTAAAACCTTATTTAACAGATGTTTTAGTTTGTAACGTAAAACAGATACAAGGCCTAAGACGTTAAATATGTGGGAACGCCAAAGCTACCAGTTATTATTATTACTATTAATATTAATATTATTATTATTATTATTATTATTATTATTATTATTATTATTATTATTATTATTATCTTAAAATAGAGGTTCTAGGGTTCTTAGTATTATTATTATTATTATTACTTGTAGCTATTATTACCAGTCGTGGTGAATATAGATCTGATTGCGACTTTGTTGATGTGTGTGTGTTTCCTTTTTAACGACTAGCTGTGTGGTAACAAAGACCATTAGCGTCGCCCTCCTCCTTTATCCAGGCTTGGGACTGGCACTGTCAGAAAGCGAACAGTGGCGGAGTTCGACTTTGTTGATACCTTGTTTATTGGACATCGATGCAATAGGAGTTACTAATTAATAATAATAATGATTAATATTAGTTGAAGTGATGGAGTTCAAAAGATTTGAGTGATTTAGATGACAATGATGGTAATGATGAAAAAGGAAACATTTAATTATTCTAGGGATGGATTCGAATAGCTCTGAATGGATGTGAACTGGAGAGTTACATTCGACTGATCTTTGCAGATGCCACTACACTGAGGTGAGACTGAGTGTGGCTTCTCATTAGTTCTCATATAAAAGCAGATCTCTAATCTATCCACTGATCTTCGAGTGAGCGAGTAAGTACATCTATGAGATGAATAACTGAGTTCTGTTGAGGGCTGTGAAGTTCTGAATTTGCCCGCTTGGGTCTCAGCCAACCTGTCAAACTGCATGCGTGTTAACAGTGCTTGAGATTCTGCACTGGCTCCCAGCTGAGATCTTGCTCTTTGATATCGATAATCTAATCAGCATCGGAGTAATTTTAGAAAGCTCTTTATCGCTATATCGAGCCAGCCCAGGTGATAAAATGAATAAAAATATATGTTAGTTGTCTTTTATTTGTCTTTGTGAGGCACGCTAGAGGCTCTGTATTTCATTTGGATACATTTTACAGTAACCAGTGCATGAGCTGTGATGTATACTTATGCTTAACCCATTTTCTTGTGTAACCGAGTGATTCCGATAATTTTCAGACAGTATTACGAACCTTGGTCATTCATCCAAGACACGGAACGCATGGATCTCTTCTTAACGAGCATCCAAGGTCTGTTGGCAATACAATACAACTGTAATTTGATAATGCCCTTCTTACAAAGTTCAGAAGTGCACATTGAAGCCAGGCAACCATTAAGAGCCATAAGTACCGTAGGCTGGAAGAGGTAGACATCATCACATCCATTTCCATCGTAGCATTTCAGTGATGGAGATTCTGATGGTGTTTGTGATGGTGATGATGATATTGTTGCAAAAGGTCTTGATAATTACTTATTTTTCTTTTGTTTTTTACCTGAAATCGGAATGATCTCTCAGGAATGACATAATTACATTGACAGGGTAGAAATATTATTTATGGCAAATTTTAGATCTCGTCCGCTTGGCCACGTGGAAGAAGTTCTGCAATGTTGGATACAGGTGGCTTATTATTAGCTGATCCTATTGATATCATTGTTATTGTTATGACAACTGCTATTGTTGATATAGTTGTTGTTTTGGTTTTATTAGTATTATTACTAGTTTTATAATATTCCTTCGAAAATGAACAGTTTAGTTGGGTTAAGGTTAAAACTATTTTTTAAATATTTATTCCCTCTTGGTGGAATTGCAATGATATATGTTCCATGCAAAGTTTTGATGCTATCATCACAGGATTGGAGTGTGTTCGTTTTCATCTGGGCCACAACTCAACCTTATTAAACGACTGGAGTAATGTTTCACTGGCGCTGGCTGGCCAGTTGACATCCGATCTTCCATCCAAACTGTCTCCACTTGATCTCAACGGTAAGAAAGTCTTAACTAATTTCAACTGAACTAACGTCTTTAAGTCGGTTGTAAACGTGATTTCGCAGATATTTCTGTTTAGGACTTTGGTAATTTTGTCCTGACAGCCATTTTTTAGTTTCCATTTTTTTGATGAAATGCTATTTTTACCATTTTTAGTAGTAATAGTAGTAGTAGTAATAATAATAATAATAATATTCGTTTATTAATTCAAACTGACAGGTATGCAGTAAGATTACATGATAAGTAGTAACAGATGATAACAAATTTAACAGGAGTCGAATTTAACTGCATGGCAGCCTGTAAGGTACTCTTCTACAACCCCTTAGGCAGTTGAAGGCTGAGTCAACCTTATGGGGCTAGCAGGTATCGAACCCACATCATTCTGATCTTCGTGCCAGCGTGTTACCAAACTTACCATTCAACCATCTGCACGCTCCAGGCAACCTCTGCCATCCAGCCCCACCAAACAGGATGTGACCTTGACTTCTATAGCATACTCTAATAGCATGGTACAGAACAACACTGATAAGAGGTTCTTACAAAATGCTGTCTTTTGACTAAAATTGCAGTTAAATTAGGGTGATGATGCTGTTTGATTTCTTCCAAAGGTGTCAACTCTTTTGATGATTACGAGCTTTCGCCGGACGACCGAGAGGAAGTGCGGCTCATGTTTCGAATCGAGAGTGGACCGAATCTGTCGAACGACGGAACAGATAAGGACGAAAACGGACGAAGCAAGGTCGGTTCCCCCAGTAACCCAGAGGACATTGACAGAAACGATATGTTCGAGAAGAATAGGGAACTGCCTTCAAAGCGTTCGATGAGTCTTTGCTTCCAGCTGTCACCTGTGGGGTATTCTCCCATACAGAAGAGCCGAAGTGTCACAGATGAGGTTTTTGAGTCTGATTGTACGAATGGTCGCATGACGGACGAAATGCGAGATCTTCGGTTCAACCGTATCGTCAAGGAGAACCTGGAGAAATATCCGCTTGATTACGACCGACTGCGGCTTCAGAAGGAAGAGGAAACGTTGAAGGAGAAAGGAAATGAACAATCAAAAGGTTTTAATGAGAATGCGTCGAAAGAAGAAGAAGAAGGGTTTCCGCATTCCCACGGAACGGGTTTCCCCGCACGTTTTCCGTCGTGTTCAGAGACGGATGGTTCCTCGATGGAACCGGATGCCTTCTGGAGAATGTTACACGACGAACAGTGGAACGAAACGGAGGCTGGACACTCCGGTGGGTCGATGTCGGACGGTGGTACACCTGTGCAAGGTAACTCGCTTCCACGAGACTCTTGGATAAGCCCACCTGTCGTTCCAGAACTGTCAACCGTGTCTGCTAAGTGCCCTGCTAAGAATAACGATCACATCACTTGTGAGCTTGAAGGTCAGTTTTATTCGTTCACTTGTTTTGTTTGTTTCTCCATTCATTCACTCGTTCATCTTTTCTATCCTTTTATCCTTCCTTTGCACTTTCTCCTATGTGGTCATTTATTCAATCACTTCGATCCTTTTCATTTTGCTGTACAGCATCTTTAAAGTTGTCATTATTTTGCAATTTTCAAATTTCTTTATTATGAAACATGATATTTATTATATTAATATTTATTATAATAATGATAACAACAGCAAGAACAACTTTACAAATAATAATAGTACGGCAATAAAATTTTCTACTTTATTCTTTGTAGTTGACAGCTTAGAATAATCTGCAATCTCGTGAATTTCTTAGAAATTTTGTAAAGAAACACGAGACATATTTCAATCGGCAAATTATTCATTAATAATTATCAAATTTAAACATGATAATTGACTGTATGGAAGTTAGTTTTATTAAAAATAATTCATTTTTTAGCATCTTACGGGACAATCCTTTCCGATTACAAGAATTCGATGCCAACACAGTTGAAGATGGTGACTGCAGAGGACGTCCTAGGGTTGTTCTCTGATGGCAGCAGTTGTACTAGTGGCAATGGCAGCAGTTGTACCAGTGGCAGCAGTTGTACCAATGGCGTCGAATCAACCAGGAAGGTGAGATGGCAAACTAAAATTATTATTGTGTCATGGAAGCTATAAGAAAATAACCAATCTGGACTAAATAAAATAATTGCCTTGCTGTTACAAATTTGCTAATGATTCAGTTAAATAGTTGGTATAGGTGTACAAATTCTTTGTTGAAATAATTACTTTTTCATTACAAGTTTAAACTTTATTTAGGAAAATAATTGTTATTTTTAGAATTGTACCAATTATTCAGCAGAATAATTGTGCTATTATAATTTTACTAATTACTCATCAGAACGATTGCTTTATTATAATCATTTTACTAATTATTCAGCAAAATGATAGTTATCATTATAATTTTACTTATATTTAATCAGCAAAATATCCGTGTTATTATTATGAGTTTACTCTTTGAATAGCAAAATAATTGTGCTATTTTGTAATTGCATTGCAATTATGATTTTGCTAATTGTTCCATTAAACTTAGAATGCATATGTCTAATCAATAATAATTATTGTTGTGTTGGGTTGTGTTATTAGTCGTTTCAAACTCAGAGGTCAACTGGAGTTGAGATCGAAGACGATTGGGTCGTCGTAGATGATGACTGTCCTTTCACCGCCGAACCTTATCACGTCGATTCTGTACGTTCCTCACAAAAACAAGCATTCTGTGAAATCCCAATCTTTAAATTCTGTTAATATGTTCTGCTTTCCTAAGATATCTTCTATTACTCAAATCTCTATTATTATTATTATTATTATTTTAATTTTTTATTATACACAAATTTATTTCTTAATAAAGCCAACAAACTTATGTACAGACTGATTAAAAGTTATTATTATTATTATTATTATTATTGTGCTTTAATTAATAGTGAGATACTTTTATCACCATAATTTACGAATTCGCCTTATAAACGTGGGCAGCTGGAATAGGTAGGTCTTCTGTTGCTACAAAATTAAATAAGGAAAAACTCGTGGTGGTGAATTCCACAGATGAGAACCAATGTACAATTGGTTATGAAACCACACGTCTGTTTTTGGTAAATTGGAATAAACCATTGGCTAGTTCATTAGCAGTGTTTGGTTGTAATTAATATTAGTGTACAATGTATTATAATAGCTTGCTTTACCGTGTATTGTACCATAATACTTTGCAGGAAGTTGTAATAAAATAATTGCATTGTGAGATATTGCACAATATTGCATCAAATTTCATCATGTTTCCAGAGAAGTTTAAGGCACAATATTTGGATTCAAAAAATTTTCGGTGAATCGAGGAAATTGTGTTTATACCAGTTGTTAAGCTGCATGCCAGAAATGTGTTTATTTTCTTAATTTTTTCTGTAGAGCTCTAGACATCTGCTGCCCTTCATGACGCATCGGTTTACAGAGAAAGACCTCGACGAACAGGGATACAAATGCGAAGGCTGTTCGAAAGAAATCTCACACGGTAGAAATTGCTTTATGTTCTGTATCTTCTTGGGAATCCTGTCTGACAAGACTTAGTGTAGTTGTTATTAGTAACTTCTATCATGCAGGTATATAATACACAAGGCATCAACTGATGGCGCACCAAAACCAAGCCTTGATCAGATCAATTGAATTGAGGAAATTGTGTTTATACAAGTTGTTAAACCGCAAATGCTTGAAGACCATTTTGTTCGGTCATAGTTTGATTGTATTAGCTCGGGAGCTCTGTTGAAGTGGCACCATATAAATTTGCAATTACCATTACCAAATGAATTATGATGCAAATGACATAATTTACCTGTGACTATATAAAGGATCCATACGTATATTTAATTTGGAAGCAAACTCGTCTCTGGATGGGAATACATTGGTTAGTTTATATTTGTGTGCATTGAAGGCAGAGCACGGCGGTGCAGTTTTGACGGCTACTGGTACTGTTCGAACTGTCTTCAGAACGAAACGTTCTACATTCCGTCTCAAATCCTCTACGCCTGGGACTTCAAGAAACTTCGAGGTACTTCAGCAGCGTCATGCATATGTTAACGTCATCTCTGTTGAATCATATTAGTCATATTATCCAAAGTCTGATGATTCAAAACTGAGACGTATAGGACGACTTTTTGATTATTAGTTATATGTGTGCTTATAATCTAACCTAATCTTGAGATTTCTGAAGGGTCATTGTTGTAAAATGCATGAATCAACTGAGTGAATTAGACAGTAAGCATGTCATGCCATTAGAATTGAATGTCTGATGGACTATATTGGTTAGAATGAATCTGATGGGTTACATTGTTGTCGGTTAGAATGAGTGATTGCTATCTGTTGGGATGATTCAAATGAAAAGCGGATCTGACTAGAATGAGTGTTACTTGTTTTGATGACTAATTTACAGTTTCGAGTGGCTTTCTGACGTTATTGTTTTTAGTTTCGACAGAAAATCTGAAATTTCTGAAGAAGGTTTACGATTGGCCACTTTTGAACATCGAGGAGCTCAACCCAAAACTTTATGAAATGTCGGATGAATTGAATCTCATTCGAGTGAGTCTTTGGCTCACAGAAATTATTATTAATATAATGACTGTTACGATGATGCTCATGACATCAACCATGGTACAGTGTCAAGTCAGAATAAATCCAGCACATCAGGGTAATGAGGAAACAATAATACATTGTCACCTGATTCCAACTTACTTGAGTGCTTTCTGTGATGTCTTGATATTCACTGATACTTTCTTCCTTGTAGAAATACCTCAAAACTCGTTATTTCTCGCTGGCTTTTCAACGTTTGGATAACAAAAGTTCTGCACTATTACATGGCGACAGCTCAAGTTTACATTTGCGTGACTGTGCACTTCGTAAATTTTCTTAATAATAAAAATAAATAATTATCTCAGGATTTTTGTTTGGAACCTGAGGATCAGAACTACCACGGGTAAAAATAAAAATAATATCTTGGTGATGTTACTTCTTGCAGGATTTGCGTCGACAGTCCTACTACCTGGCTGGCTACATGTTTCATTGTTCGTCCCCATATTCAGTGAGATACTGGAGAGCGATGAACGCCCGTCTTTACTACTTTTCACACATTGACAACTATTCAGTCAAGGTGAGCTATGTGGGGAACTAACTCATCAGATGCATACATGTATCATCTTCTGTAATTAATACAAAAACGTAGAAATGTGAATCTGCAGCGCAGGTAATCGTAATCGCAACATTTCCAAAGCGCTAAGTACTAAAGCGAAGCTCAAGGCACAAGCTTATTCACAAGCGCAGCATCGTATCAGAGGCGTTGTTCATATGTTGATGTCCAGTGGAGGTTCGAGTCTGGTTCTCACACAGAACAGAGAGGTGGCAGAGCACACCGGGTCATCGATGACCAGGTGAAGACCTGTTCGATATCCAGATGTTTTAAAGCCAATGAGAAATACCGAGTTTTGAGGCTAGTCCGAAGACCAGAGTCTAGTCTGCTGAATTGTGTCAAAGACTTATGTCAAGTCAGGATCAGAAGAACATTTGGGGTTGAACCAATTCCTTTTGCGATGCCAATAACCCATAAGTTGGTGTCCACATTTTTTTAGACGTGGAAGTGCTCGTGGTTACTAGTCTGTGTTTCCTTGCTTAGGATCTTGTTAACGTTCACTCCGGTTCGTTTCGTAAAGCCCTTCAGAAGATCAACGATTCGGCGATGAAGCACGTCTATGAATGCAAATGCTGTTCCGTCCGGGGCTACTACTGCGAGATCTGCCAGGAACCGAACGTCATCTATCCGTTCGAAACAGACAAGACGGTTGTCGTAAGTTACACAGTCAGCATTTCTACTTCTGAAGTGAGCAGTATTAACTGATTGACTGATTGTTTTCTGGATGTTTGCCTGATTGAGCAATGGGCTGATTATAAATGATGTTGGCTGATAACTATTTTGCTCACAGCATCGACTGGTGAGACATGCAGAATAAATCTACAATAGAATTCCTTTATGCGTATATGATGCAATAACGATCATTGTGTAATTGTAATCATGAATTTTTATAGCACCACTTTCAAGAGAACCTTTTCAGAGGAGCTGCTGACCTGGCAAAATAAAACCACAAAACCAAATGGGATAACAATGGGAGAAGGCATTAAAACACCAACACACAATCCAGGAAAATCATTTAACATTGGATACTTTTTGATAAATAGTTTGACCGTTTCAGAGGTGTAATAGACTGGCAAATAGTACTGGTAATACTTCGGCCTGATGGATGGTGCCTTACTTGTATTGTAATCATAACTGTATAATCGTAATTGTAAACTATAAACTTCTAAAGCGGCAATGGCTTATCAAGAGCACTGCGATTTAACATGAATGGATTATGAACGACAATCGAGTTACAGATGTTGATTTTTTCATGAAGAAGAATCTGATCAACTGAACGTGTTGGACGATGCATCATGAGCGTTGTAGTTTGGTGCCACAGGTGGAGAGTAGTGTCAGTGACACAGGATATTACCAGTAAAATTCATAAATTGTATTAGCAAATTAAAAACATTTTACCAATCCCGCAACCTAGGCAAGTCCTAAGATATGTATCTATATCTTCATTATCATAATACACCGGTATTTTAATCAGGGCTCAATTTGAAGTGAACTGTTAATTTTATATCTTAAGTGACAAGGAAACTGATGGGATTGTGTGGTTTGTATTTCATGTGACAAGGAACCTGATTGGTTGTTATAGTTTATATTTCTTGTGATGAAGAACCTGATTGGTTGGCGTAGTTGTTGATTATTATGTGATAAGGATATGATTGGTAGGTTTAGCTGATTTATTATGTGATACGGAAACCGATTGGTTGGTTAAATGATTGTTTATGTGACAAGAAAACTGGTTTGTTCAGTGTGACAGGTGTCGCAACACGTATCACAAGCACTGTAAGCTGTCGCAGGAGTTGGCCTGTCCCAAGTGTAACCGAATTCAGATGCGCAAGGCGGCATCACCAGTTGACCCAATGGACCTCGTCATGTTCACGCATCCAGCCGATGTGAACGACCTTCAACCCTAGGTCATCATGTCCTCTGTGCTCGACTCTTCCTCGATTCGGAATTCAATCAACTGTTACACGTGGCATGATTCAAGACGCTTTCAAGTTGTGAGCTACTCTGTTTTTGCAATAATTTTTCACGGAATGTATGTTTGTGGACAGTTAGAGACTGTTTTTTAAGAATCATTCCAAAGCGCTGCAGTCATGGTTAACAGGATGATCTTAATAGGTGTTACGTAGGCAAGGAGGAACTGTACATCAAGTAGGTTAGTCATCTGAAACAGTGTGTATCTGCAGTGCACGATTCTGATACAATTCTCAGAAGACTTGAAGTGAACAACAAGTAACAGTACTACAGCAAAGGAGAACCCAAGAAGACTCAATGTGAACAAGTAAAGGTACTGAAGTGAGGGAGAATCTGTGAACCCCTTAGGCAGAATTTAATACAATGCAGGGTATAATTTCAAAATCTCGGTCGTATACTGAAACTTTCTTTGTATGTTTGTCCCTTTATCATTGTGCAATTCATGTGGGCATTTGGCAAGGTTCTGGATTGATATCAGTCTGTACTGAATGAACATTGTTATGGAGAGAGTAGTAAGTCTTTTGTTGTTGAAGTGCTACATAATGCCTTTCTTGAACTTTCAAAGTCTTTTCACGACGTTATTCAAGGTTTAGAGAACCGATGTAGTTGATGGCCTTTATGACAGTTTTATGGCTTGAACTTGTGTATTCATTTTGTTAAGCATAAATGCTAGAGAATTTCCGAGTTCAAACTATTGACAGAGACCGCATGTTTATTGTTTAATATCCGTGACTGCTTTATCTGAAATATGTGCCAAAGTTGTCACAAAATTATGAGTACTCTATCCATACACAACAAAACTGTTATGCTTGTGATTTTATGTTGTAAATTTATTTAGTTAAATTCAAAGATTTTAAGACGTATTTTTACATTTTTGTGTGTTAATTTTTTACTTGATAGCAGTTGGACTGTTACAAGGTTTTTTCATGTTATGAGGTTGTTAAGTTTTGGAATTGACAGACTTTGAGCCTTAATCCTCAGAATCATGTTTTCAGTTATTTATTTGTGACATCGTCTTTAGAAATCATAGAACGAATGTTATTTTGGTAATGCTGCTTGAAGACAATGCTGCTTGAAGACAATGCTGCTATGCCTACCAGCTTGTCCATATTCCCATATGGGACCCTTTGAGGGCATAGACATGCTGGTAGGAATGGTGTATGCTGTACATGGTACTGTCGTAAATTCTTTTAATCCTAGAATTGATAACATACGTTGTAATTGTGGTCTAATTTTTCTAGAGTTATGACTCCGATGTGCATGTGATTTATGGTATTTTTTACAAATGTAAATGGTTGCAATATATTTTCTATTCGTTAGTTCCAAGTATTCAATCAATCAATCAGCACTCCTTTAGTACCTCTCTTAGGTACCTACTCTGTATAGCACTTCTCTAAGGTACCTACTCCGTATATAGTACCTCTCTAAGGTACATACTCCATATAATACCTCTCTAACCTACTCCACATATAGTACCTCTCTATGGTACCTACTCCATATAATACCTGTCTAACCTACTTCATATATAGTACCACTCTAAGGTACCTATTTCCATATAATACCTCTCTAAGGTACCTACTCTGTATAGTACCTCTCTAAGGTACATGTACACCTGCTGCAAGGTACTCCCATTCCATCCATGGTGATGGAGAACAGTTTTAAAGTGCTGGTAAAAGGTGCATATGGCGTCCCTAGTTAAAAGAACAACACTGATCTCAAATTATTTTACATATACCAGAATAGTTTTCACTGTCTCAAAGAAAAACTGAGTATATTGGCTTTGTCTTCATTGAGTTTGTTTGAAGCTAAAATCCTGCGATAAATGTCGTCGTTTAAGTCGAATTTCTCGTAGGCCAGGTTGTTCAGCTCAGCTTCTTGGAACAAAAGCTTTGTTGTGTAGTTACTTCGATTGATGTAGCTCAGGATAAACTTGGCACACGGCTGGATTCAATAAATAAACAGCAAACAAAATGGTTAAATACAATAACTAAACAATGAGCAAGAGCATTACGTATTCGAAAACGAAAGTTTCCTTAACAATGGACTCAACTTTACAAAAACACAGCCTACACCAGAACTAAATGCCTAACTGCTCAAGCGGTAATTAGCAATTGATTAACGATCATTGTAATCTGTTACATAAAAAGTACCTGAAAATTATAAAGAAAATATGCATAAAAGAACTGAAATACTTGTTCGTCTTCAATAAATTTATATTGCTGCATTTAGTCACATTTCATAAACGTTTCAATGAAATTGTATAGTGCCGCTATCTACTGACCATTAAGGCACTAAAGGTGCTATAAGGTTCTCAAGGTTGCATTAAGGTTTGCAGGTGCTATTGATGAGCTGAAAGGTGCCACTAGGGTGCTGTTAAGGTTCTGAAACTGCTACTAAGGTGCTGCAAGCTATAATGATGTGCTGGTGCACTAAGATGATGACAGGGTGCTGACGCTGCTTAAGGTTCCATAAAGGTGAAGGTGGCTTCAGGGTGCTGAAGGTGAACTTATGATGCTGCAGTGCTACTGATTAGCTGAAGGTGACATATTGATGCTACAGGTGCCACTAAAGTGCTGAAGTTGAAGGTGGCATCAGGGTGCTGAAGGTGGCATTAAGGTGCTGCATGTGAACACTTGCTCAAGGTCAACCAATTCTTAAACACAACAGCACTATGTTTCTTTTTAAATGAAAGGGGACATCCTGTCACGTATAAAAAAGGAAATTCATTATTAAGAGTAACTGAGCAATCTTTAAGCACTCACTCTGTTATTGAGCAACTTTTGTACTGTCTGAAAGAGAAGTGGAACGGCCGCTGGCCAGAAAACGACGTCTGCTCCGATGATGAGGTCATAGTTGCCATGGCGACTAATGAAGTCCTCGGCTTCCTCAGTGCCCCAGCTCAGATGCCCGCATCTCGGCTTTGCTGTCCAAAATCAGAGTTTAAATCATAAGTATTCGGCAAACAAATTCGTCATATTAAAATTTAATGAATAAATTTAGAAGCAAAACAACCGTTGCTAATTCTCTCAATTATGTGAACGTCGTTGGATTTTTTTAACAGGTTTACTCAAAAATATTTTTGATTTTGGATGATTTCCCTTCAGGCCACCATCAACTGATGCCTTGTGCTTCATAATGGCAATATAGAAGTCATTTCGATTATACCGGGTGTCTTGTAAATGCCAAAATTTAAATTTTAACATGTTTAAGTACTTTTGAAATGGACATCTCTGTAACATACAAGGCTTATCCCGCTTATCGTGCTTGCTAATTGTCTGTGAGGCGCCCTTTTAGCGGTATGGCCGCGTTACGGAGCCACATAAATTGTCGTTATTATTATTATACTGTTACATTTCACGTAACAGTTTCAGATAACAAATATCACAAGCCAAAAGAAGCAAATGGCACAAGGGCTACGTAGCTCAACTTACATGCCGCACCAGGAAAGTTGACGTCAATGTTCTTCCTGAGAAGGTCAAGAACAAGGTCGTTGTTGTCTGTCAGTACGACCCGAGACGCGTCGTCCGACAGCTTGCCAGCCACAAGACCAGCCAGACCCGAACCAGCGCCCAACTCAAGTATGGATGAATGCCGACAGATGTCGCCGTGCGTTGCTAAGTAACAGGCCAGGAGCTGAAGCAACAAGAACAGCCCTTTGAACCAACACCGAGAGACAGCCGTGGAAATGAAGTATAAAAGACTTCTTTGTCTTCTTCAATCAATCAATCAAATCAACTTTATTGTTCACCACCTCAATTCAATTAAACAATGTTTACATGTAAACACAAATATACAATTCCAGTGACAATGGGTAATAAAACCCTAATGAGTAATGAACCTCAAGTAACGCTAACAGGGTAGACTTAGTGTGAGCATATGTCAGTTGGTCTAGTCTATACAGTGACTTACCTTCTTCAAATTGCTTATCCACGATAAGCTGTCCCTCTCGGCAGACTGGTCTTCTGGCTTTTTGAGCTGATTGCAGCTTTGGTGCCTTAAGCATTAGACCCCGGCACCACAGAAGTTGCTCATTCATAACAATAGTTGCTAATTAATAACAATGGTTTCAGTTCTTCTCACCTTGGCAGCTGGCCACAGAATCTGTCCTGTAAGATCGTGATCAGCTAAAAATATTTTAAAAACAATCGACATTTATCCATCACAACACTTCACACATTACGACACAACAGTCTAATTACCAATTTATTTTTGTGCATACATGCGATCGGAGGTGTCTATAGCATTTAAGGAACCTTTAACTGTACTATAGATAACCGTGATTTACCTAGCACAAGTCTAATCCTAAATCCTAATGAAATTTGAGGTACCTGGCATGTGGATTTAACTGACATTACTCTGTTCACTGCCTTAGGCAAGTCTTATAATTATAGCCTTATCTTATAGAGGGGGATAGTTAAATGGCAACACTCTTGCTTGACGAACAATTAGATCATGACGCGGCAAACCCGTAGACCCTCTAGGTCAACTAAGCCTTCCACTCCCTAGGGGCTGTAAAATGAGTGGGCGCTTAACAGGCTGCCAAAACGTGTGTTCAATAAAGATCATGAAATTTTTACCATAATGTTTCAATTGCAGTTTTATTTATTGCACATGCTAAATAATTAAATTTGAGGTGTTCAGCAATGAGGTTTATTTGGGATCATCCACTTTTTCTTCTGAAGGCAAGTTAAGTTCTAACTGCTAATGAAATCCAAGTGCTTACTTACTTGTTGCCGAGCTGTGCAGTGCATATAACTGGATGGCAACATCGGCAATTTCAACTGTCTCAATTTCGTAACTAAAAGTAGAAAGCATTTCTTCTTGTTAAAACCAGGCATGGGTAACTAATCGCTTAGATTCTAATAATTTAGCCAATCATTTAGGTAAAAAGCTAATTCTAATTCTAATCGATTAGCTACAAGATTTTGGTAATTCTAATTCTAATCGATTAGCAAATTTCAGTAGCTAATTCTAATTCTAATCAATTGGCAATTTAACTAATCAATTAGCTAATCGATTAGACCTTTTTAGACAAACATCTAACTCTAATTGATTAGCTTCAAGAGTTTGCTAAATCTAAGTCTAATCGATTAGCAAGTTTCAGCAGCAAATTCTAATTGATTAGCAATTTAATCAATCGTGCCCATCTCTGGTTAAAACAAGAGACAACTAACTGATCAAATGAATGAAAATCATATCACAGTTGTACCCAGTTTTTGATACACCAGATTTCAACAAAACATAAATTCTGATATAATGCCATCAGGGACATGGATCCTGAATTTAATTCACGTATAAAAAAACTTGTCATAACATTGCCTCGTTATATGGTGGATCTCGATACAGCTACCACAAACAGTGCAACAAATTTTTGGGGTATTACAAACTTAGCAGATCAGAAAGTTGCCCAAGTCACTTTTCAATCAACAATGGGTTAAATGGCCACAGACAAAAGGTTAAGGTCAGAGAGCTCAAGGTCAGCAAACAACCCGTTAAGGTCAGAGGGAAAGTGTCAAAGGCAGAAGTTATTGTTGAAGTTGTTACTTGGAAGGTGAAAAGCCAGAACCTGAGGCTAATAATAAACACAGTTGGATACATCTCCTGTCTTAAATAAAGTAGAGGTCATTGGTGTATGCTACAGCATTTAGAAATTTATCGGTGACACTGCCTTGTATTGATGAAGAGGCTGGGCTCAAAAATTTCTTCAGCTTCTTCAGTGGCAGCCATCATGGAAAAACTACAACGAACACAAAAAGAACAATGCCTATAAATGAGTCTGGTGTATTGCACATTTTTAAAGAAGCATTCAGCTAAGATTACTCCATTCTAACTCTGATAAACTGATTACCTCTGCAGTCCCCAAGGACTCCCCAACATTTGAGCAACTCTGCGACAACACTGACACTCACCTCTTTGGAGCTGTCCTGCCAGACTAGGGTTGCCACCCGTCCCGACTTTGTCGGGACAGTCCCGATTTCGAGGGAAATGTCCCGTGTCCCGACTTGACCTAGTCGGGACAGCGAAATGTCCCGACTTTCAGATGTGTGACCAAACTAACAAAATGTTTGTGACCAGGGCTTTTAGCGTGCAGTTCTACACAAAATGTGCAGTCGGAAATCAATTTGTGCAATTGCAAAAGCAATTTTGTGCGGTGAAAAATTGAGGAAAAGTGTCGTTGCTACCCCCCCGGTCGTCAATTTTTCGTCACTAATCCCCCCGGTCGTCAACTTTTTCCGTCACTACCCCCGTCACCCGGTCGTCAACTTTTTTTTGTTATGCAGTTCTAAAAATTCCTTAAAAAAGCCCTGTTCGTGAGCATCGACGTCGATGATTACGAGAAAGTTAAAGTTGCGTCCCGACTTCCTAGTTCGAAAAGGTGGCAACCCTATGCCAGACCCTGGCCACGTACTGCACCGACCACCAATCAAACCCACCGGGTAATGGCGATCGGGAAACTGGAGATAAAGGCTGATTCCGGTATAATTCCGGCGAAAACTGGAGGGTTGGCAATTCAAACTACCGTTTCCCCTGCGAAAAGGATGACTCGTTGATGCATTGCATGTCTGAAGTGACACTCCAGGATTCGAACCCCAAACACAGACTGGCGAACGGCGGTTTTACATTAATTCTAGTTCAGAGAATCGTGTAGACACTGTAGCGATTATAAAATTTACCTTTGTCAAAAGTGCATTCTGAAAATAAACGCTTCTAAATTATTCAAAACAATCTGAGCGATAATCGGTGATATCTCATGGTTTATCCTGAGCATAGAGATAATAAACCCTGAGACATCATTCGAGTGGCAGATCAGACTAAAGATGATTATTTTGTAAAATCGTTTCAGAGCCTTTCACTTACTTACGTAATCGTCAGATTTTACCATTTTACTCACTTTCACCGTTCACGAGGTCCTTAAAAATCTAGGAAGCAGTTATATTACCCTAAATAATTAAGGCGGGCGACGCCTAGGACGGTAGAGACCGACGTTGGAGTAGTGGGTTCACTGGGTTGATCAGAGCAGGAGTTTTAGAGGAGGTGAGACTTTAATTTGAAATCGTCGAAAACATGAAAGGTGATAGATAGAAGAATTTGAGGAAGAATAATCGTAATCGTAAACTCGATATTTCTACAGCGCCCACAAATAATGATGGTCTGGTGGGTGAACGTCAATATTGGTGGAACAGCTGACATCTTAGCAACGGCAGCGGCAAAATGATCGGCTCGATTTATTACCCCGGACTCGCCAGGTGGCACTTTTTTGACTTGAAGAAGCAGAGCATGCAGTTCCTTATTAAGCTAGCTCTGAGACAGCCATGCGTAGGCCCATAAAAAGTATTTGCGACTTAATTTTCTTAGCCTCAGCAAACGAGGGCGGGTGGCCAGTCCTCTCTCTCGCCGTCTCATCTTCCCACCAATATTGTACAGTCAGTGTAGGCTACAGTACTCATTATAGCCGAGTTTGTTAGGGAATGCAGGTAGAGCAGAAATCTCGAACAAAATTTCTGCCCTGGCGGGGATTTCAACCACCGACCTCTCGATTGACAGTCCGGCACGCTAACCACTACTGTAACACTAGCGAGCACCCCTTTTTGCATGATTACACGAAAATGAAGGAGCTACACGTGTGATTATCGTTTTAAGTATAGGCCTATGTATATATAATCACTAATTGTCTTTAGTAACTATTAAGAGAGATCACTGTATATAGTGACATTTTAAGGGCGATGATGTCATCAAACAGACCACATATTTCAAAACACCTATTTGCATGACGTCACATTCAGTGGGTAGAGTAACATCTGGATGGTTTTTTTTTATGAGTTTGCCACTTCATCACTGACTCCGTGAACCCCCCATTGACTGATTGTCAGCGTTGCCGATGAAACAAAATCTTTCCTAAACAATGTTCTTGTTTTCGAAGCCGAGAGGTCATTAGTTGACGTCCGCGCTTTCGCAGAGAAGTCGGAGATGATCTCTTGAGCACGCAACTTATTTGTCGAAGAGCTTATAACCGAGTCAACGATGATAACCGTCTAGACTCTTGATGTATGTTTCAAGGGGTCAGAGAACGACGAGTGGCTTATACGGCGATTAGGAAATAATGAGAAGAACCAGGCAACGGAGTGACCCAAAGGATTACGGCTTACCGACCATTTAAACTGTTTACTAGTAAAGGAGCTTCAACAGACACAGACTAGGCATTACAACAGGCGATGGAGTAGAATCAGTAGATGATTGACTGGCGTAAACAGAAACGTTATTCATGCGATGAATCCTTCACTGTTTCTGGCCGCTACACGAGGGCGCCACGAGAGTAACAATAACCGATGCATGACTCTTTCATCGGTCGTCCTCCTCTTAGATAGGTTTAAATTAAAGAGAAATAATATTTATGCAGGCCTATGTATGTATGTATGTATGTGTATGTATGTATGTATGTATGTATGTATGTATGTATGTATGTATGTATGTATGTATGTATGTATGTATGTATGTATGTATGTATGTATGACGAAACCAGTAGAAGATTCGGCCTAATGATCAACGCAGAGAAAACTAAAACAATGGCCAAAGAGACACCCATAACTATCACAATCCAAGGAGAAGGTATATTGAGCAAGTAGAACAATTCGTCTCTCTAGGTGGGCTAATAAACGCAGATGGCAGCAACGAAAAAAAACATTACAGCGGAGAATTGGACGTGCTTCACAAGCATTTGGAATGATGAACAGGATAATAATATTATGGAGAAGCAGGAAATGAGAAAAAAACCAAGACAGAAATATACGAGACGATGATACAACCAATTTTCCAATATATGCTACGGGCCGGAATGTTGGACAATGCGAATTCAAGTTGAGAACAGAATTATTAGGCAACAGCAGATATGAGTTGGCTGCGGAAGATCGCAGGAATGTCAAGACTACAGAAATAAGAAAAAACGATGACATAAGACAATCATTAGGTATTTAAACAACTCTGCTGCATATTTAAACAACTCTGCAGCAGAGTTGTTTAAATACCTAATGATTGTTACAGTAGTCTCTGTAGACAAAGTCGTTCAACGAAGACCGATGTATAACCCTAAGCCTCTGCCGTTTCCGCCCAGCCTAACAATTAAGTTTCTGCAAGCCGATAAACCGCCGGAAATTTTGCGGATTATCCGAAAAACCGCCGAGAATTATTTCACGGTTGGCCGCAGGAAAAAGATCAGCTAGAACCGTTGTGATTACGACTTTAAATTTGTAGATTAGCTCACAAGTTTGGACTTACTGAGACTGTACCGTTTCGTCTGACTTTCTGTGTGCCACTCATCATTGTTCGTGGCATTGTTTTACAGTTGTTTTAATGTCTGATTAATTGGCTTATTGGAACTCTCTATAGTCGATACACTTTTTGAACGAACTATGTTTCAAGCTGTATTTTTTTGTCCGATGCACTTATAGCCATAAAGGCAGCTTACGCGCTCTTACGGCAAGCGGAAAAGCCAGCCGTAAATTTGCTGAAGCCTGCATTCGTTCAGCAGAAAAATTGCGGCTTAAGGGTATGCTCCGATGGTTTGGACATGTAGAGAGAATACCAGTTGACCGATTCCCACACAAGGCTCTACATGCTAGATTAGAAGGAAAAAAGAAACAAAGGCAGATCAAGACTATACTCTTGATAGACAATATAAAATTAATGAGGACATGACATCACTGGGGCTAACACCAAGAGGAGCAATGGACTTAACAAATGACCGAGGACAATGGTGATCATTTATTCGTACCCATCGCCGCCAAATGGTTGTCGTCAGGAACTGATGAAGATGATATATGCATGCATATATGTATGTATGTATGTATTGCAGGACGTAGGCATGTATGATTGCTTATAATAATATATATATAGGCCTATATATGTATGTGCAACATATTATGTAGCCTACGCGTGCATTTATGTATAGGGTATTAGGGTCTATATGGATGCATGTATGTATGTATGCATAGACGGATGTGTGTGTATGTGTGTGTGTATGTGTGTGTGTGTGTGTGTAGGTGTGTGTATTTGTAGGCGTGTGTGTAGCTGTGTCGTAGTCGTTCTTTCAGTATCCTAATATCATTTAGAACAAAGCTTACAACTCTTTTGTTTAAACTCGTTTACCGTTCGTATAGCTTCTCCGTTGGGTATAGTCTACTCTTATTGGATTTCAACGTGTCTTCCCTGATGTATTATGACTTTCAGACGGTGACAGGTTTTCCCTGGATGGAGGAAACCGATGAAGCCATTTGCTGTGCTAAGAGTTCAGGCTATCAGATGGATCTGAAGGCTTGATGGATATTTTATGCTGAAAATTTCCTGCCAACAGATTAATTTTTCACGGCAGTTTTTTCGGGGGAAGTAGGGCATGCTCCCGATAGCGGTTGACCTGCCTGGAAATGCGTCCTAGAAAATGAACTAGACCTGGTTTAAGTCACGTGTTCTAGGTCTGGATTAAGTCACGTGTTCTAGGTCTGGATTAAGTCACGTGTTCTAGGTCTGGATTAAGTCACGTGTTCTAGGTCTGGATTAAGTCACGTGTTCTAGGTCTGGATTAAGTCACGTGTTCTAGGTCTGGATTAAGTCACGTGTTCTAGGCCTGGCTTAAGTCACGTGTTCTAGGTCTGGCTTAAGTCACGTGTTCTAGGTCTGGATTAAGTCACGTGTTCTGCCACGTATGCTTCCTTTACAAACCGACGCGACCTGAAGGTTTGTATTTCCGTTGTATCAACTCCGCCATGGCCGGTTTCAAGTGGTGCCCGTCTCAAGCCTGGATAAAGGAGTAGGGCGACGCTTGTCGTCTGCTAAAACACAGCGTCGTTAAACAGTGACTAGCCGCATCTGCCGTTTTGATTCTAGATGTGTGCACTAGACCAGTAGACCCTATCACTGTTGTGGCTGGTGACATTTTCTTCACCTTTTTTTATTGTTTTCTTACAGTCTTCCAATTTTATTTATTACACTTGCTTGTAGGTTGATTAATTGTTATTTACTTAATAAAATCATTTTCCTAATTATAATGAGTGGCTGGCATCATCTTTAAGAGTTAGTTCTCTTGCTGAAGAATATACTTCCTTCCTACTTTATCTAGAGTAGAGTGAGGGCGCCCCATAGTGTAGTGATAAGCGTGCTGGACTGTGCTCAACTGAAAGGTCGGGGTTTCAAATCCCCGTCTGGGCAGTAATTTGGTTCAAGATTTCTGCCCCACCTGCATGCATCCCTATCCAACTCAAATAACAATGAGTACACTGACCGTACGCGTTACAAGGCGTTACGAGCGCCTAAACCAACCGGCTATACCGTGTTCCACTTCAGACATGTGCACCCGCTCCATTGGCTGGAAAAATCTCCCTCCGCTGCTGCTCCCTCCTCTTCTTCCTCCGCCGTCGGTCCCTTCAACCTGGAGCCGGACCCCAAACTTACCCCCGATGAAGACTAAAATGTTCAGAGTGGTAAATGGTATCACTATTCCCTCACTCGCCTCCGTTGCGACCCTGTTATGACATCCCTGAGCAGACAGATGAAATTATATGCCAGGTGGGGGATGGCTTCAAGACTGAAGTGTCTGCATGTCGCCTCCTCCCTCGCAAATTATATATTCCTCCAATTTATATGCCGCCAGCCATTGGACAACACAGAGTAGTCGTATATGTTGCAGCAATTTCTATAAATCAATGATGAGCTGTATTGCATTTTTTAGTTGTCTTCTCTTTTCTGACCGTTGTGCAGGCTGTTCAAAACAGTCGCTCTCATACAATACAATACAATGCAAAACAGCTGAATTTGATATTGCCCTTCTTCCAACTTTCAGAAGTGCTCACGCCTCGGTAGCGCAGATGCAAATATATTGCAGAGCAATTGTGCGCGAAGGACTTGCTCACGGTCCCTACACAGTAACCGCCACGGACAAGAATCGAACCCATACTCTCCGTGCTACAGGCCGACCGCTCTAACAAATCGGCCATCGTGCCACACCCGTCCCGCCTCCGAGGGCGTCTATCTGAAGAGGTGCTATATAAATTTGTTTTTTACAATTACAATTAACTAGACGTTCGCCAAGCTGGACGAATTGTTTCGGAGAAAACGCGTGATTGCACCGGCCTGACGCGCATAAGCTCATATATATCTATCTCCCTTCGAGCTCCCTCCCTTCGAGTCCTCTCCCAGGTGTAGGGACTCGATACGTGCTGCCCACCCAGTACGTGCTCCTATTCCAAGTTCTAGGTCAGGTGATCTTGTCACGTGCCCCTCGGATTAATGGATGACAAGCCATTATCGTTTTGTTCGGGGTAGACCTATATTATGAATCTGAAGGCGCTCGCTCACTTCACGCTTTATTGCGAATTCATGGAAAGCTATCGATGGTGGGCCTTGGCTGCATGAAAAAGATGGTTGGACGAGAAATATTAATGCTTACATCGGGTGAACCAGGTTTTCGGATGGATCCGTAAATTTCCGGTATGATCCTAGCTATAGGGTCATGAGGATTTATGAGGTCATGACAATCTGCCACCACGGGTGTTAAGGTGACCGTTTGTCATGTATATGCCTTTCCCCTTTACAGAACGTCTTCAAATCGAAAGTATTATTATTATTTTTTTTCTTTGCCCCGAGGTAAACATGATCCCTCAGGGACTTCAGGATTAATTAAAATGATAAAAGTCTGGAACGGTTAGAACTCCTCGGGCTCGGGCAAAAGGCTGGCAAAGGTACCGCAGATTGCAACAGCGTTATTATTATTATTATTATTATTATTATTATTATTATTATTATTATTATTATTATTATTATTATTATTATTATTATTATTATTAATAATAATAATTTATTATTATTATTATTTAATCTACTCCACGAATCGCTACCGTGGCACAAACTTCTACTCTCTACTCCACGAAGCGTTACTTCACAAGCATTACCTCTAGGGGCAATAATATTATTGTTATTATTATTATTATTATTATTATTATTATTATTATTATTATTATTATTATTATTATTATTATTATTATTATTATTATTATTATTATTATTATTATTATTATTATTATTATTATTAGTATTAGTTTTATTAGTATTATTATTATCATCATCATCATCATCATCATCATCATCATCATCATCATCATCATCATCATCATCATCATCATCATCATCATCATCATCATCATCATCATCATCACCACCACCACCACCACCACCACCACCACCACCACCACCACCATCAAAATCATTATTATTTATATTACTACTACATCTACTATGCCTGGGGTAGCTATGATCCCCTAGGTTTTGAAATAATGACCGTAGAAGCGTAGACAGTAAAATGACATCTGGAACGTAGCAGCTAGCCATTACATGCAATTGGACAAATGGACAGGTAGGGCCTATGCGCGAGCACTAATGGCCAGATGTTCTACACACTGACTCTTCTGTACTACGCCAGACAATTTATGGCTTCGACAGCGTTGGCCATTAGCCGACAGCATTAATAGTCCCCTTTAGATCGTCTTTGTCTATTCTAAAGGAGTGACTTTTAAGGACGACAGAACACGCTTGAGAAAAGCTGTTGCCTCTGAGGAGTTATTAGCGAAACGCCATTTTGCTCTAGAGACGCCATTTTGCTCTATTTTCATCTTAACGGAAAATTGCCTTCGACAAACACTGATTAGGGAATCCAGACCGAGGAACTCATTAGAAGATTTAGGCCTCAGAACACACTGATCACAGGAACGTAACCAGAGTCGAAAACAAATAAGATATTTGAAAGTTAATGCCTTAATGGCGTTGTTTGTTAACGAGTGTGTTGCGTCAACAGTGACGTTATGAACGCGCGTTCATTGGGCTTTTGTGACGGCTTTTCTGTGCGTCTTGGTACGCGTCAAAGTTAACGACATAATTATCTATTATATTCATGGCATGGATTCGTTTGTTAGTTACTGTTTAACGACGTTGCGTAATAACAAAGATGATTAGGGTCGTCGCCATCCTCCTTTACACAGGGTTGGACTGGCACTACCAGAGTATGGGCAGTCCAATCACTAGGATATACAGGAGGAAGAACGTGTCACGAGCTCTGTTCAAGTTAATCAGTCGCTCTAAAATCTAAATGATTCTCTCCATACACTAGCGATGAGAGTGTACTAAGTGACTGGGAAGCCAGTGCAGTACGTCGTCAATGTGTTTAATGCACCTGCGCTGTCAGTTCTTCTGTCCGTCTATCTATAGTATTGTTTGTCTGTTTTGAACTTGTATTATATCTCTGTGCAGTGTCTGCTTGTCCTTTTGTCTGTCTGCCTGGATACTGCTCTGTAGTGTGTGTGTGTGTGTGTGTGTCTGTGTCTGTCCGTATTTCTGTCCTTCTCCATATAATATAGGATGTCTTTCTGAATTGCTTATCTGCTCTCCTACTGGAGCGTATATATCTGTGTGTATATGTCTGTCCATCTGTCTGTCTGTTCATCCATCCGCCTTTCTGTCTGTCTGTCCGTATGTCCATCCTTCGTCTGTCTGTCTGTCTGGTTCGTTGCGCCGTGTATACTGTGGTGAGTTATCTGCGTAGACAGTTGAATGTATGCGACCAAGTGCACATCTCCCCGGTTGAACGGGTTGTGCGAGAGATCTATTCGTCTAATCGAAGAGACGACGCTTTCTTAGAACTGTCTCCACTCGTCGTCTGGGTCACAGTCACACGAATAACCAGACGGACAAGAAAGCATACACAGTATTATTACACACGGAGACACACACGAAGGGAGCCGCAAGCAGGGATTGATTTCTCGGTGGGGGACGGTGGTTGGTACGGTCCAATCCTCCCAATTCATTTTGTAACTCATCCAGTTAATTAACAAAAATAACCTTGGGAGGGGCTTCAGTTAAACCCACCGAGCACAGCTTTCTGTGGTTCAATGTATTATTTGCTTCATAATGAAAACTATTGTTTTGTTTCTCAGATTTCATTCATACCACTTTAGTATTTGTTGAGTCATAAGTAGTTACTAGAGCTATAAACCTTCGGAAAATAACTCCGGAGTTTTCCGATAAGTAGTCCATTCTTGATTGTTCTATTTTTCTTATCGCAGCTAAGACTCGAGTACACGCCTACACGGCGAGCCATCTTGCTAAACATTAGGCCTACAATGTTGCTAACTATTTAAATATTCTGTCAACCATTAAGATTTGCGTTCAGTCAATTTTTATCCATCATAGAAATGTGTAGGCCTACATAATGTCCAGACCCTCACACCTAATCGTCGACGGCATATACCTAACGGAAGAGAGACGATGAAGACGAACATACCAGCACAGGGGCCTTGAGGCATCAGATCTATTTTCAGATCTATTTCGTTACCTCTCTTGTGTAGAATTTACGACATGGCGATCCTCTTTACGATCTGTATCCGCAGTAAAAAAAGACCGCCGTTCCTCGACTCGGAATTAGATGCGCCTTTTAGGATTTTTATTTTTGTCTCGCAAACACCACTCGAGCATCATCCTCCTCCTCCTCCTGCTCCTCCTCCTCCTCCTCTTCCTCCTTCTCCATCTCCTACTCCTACTCCTATTCTTCTTCCTCCTCCTCCAGTCCTTCCCTCCTCTGCCTCTTCCTCCGCCTTTTCCCCTTTCTCCTCCTCTTCCTTCTCTTCTACTTCCTCCTCCAGTCCTCCCCTTCGCCTCTTCCTCCTCTCCTCTCTCCTCTTCTCATCTTCCTCCTCTTCTCCTCCTCCTCCTCTTCCTCTTCCTCCTCCTCCAGTCCTCCCCTCCTTTCCTCTTTCTCCGCTCCTCCACCTCCTCCACTTCCTCTTTCCCTCCTCCCCTCCTCCCCTTCCTTCCTCATCCTCCAGCTCCTCCTCCTCCTCCCCTC
>JACEVL010000618.1:395000-397500 GCA_020284085.1 Aporrectodea caliginosa | reverse complement strand
CGTCTTCAAGAGAGACCCGCCAGACTTAACGACGGAAAACCAGGATCGAACAAAATGGTTTCAAGCGCTTACGGAATAAAGAAAGACCAAGAAGTTGGGTAACCTATTCCAGAAAGTTTGACAGATCACAGCGAAGTATGAATGTATGTATGTATGTATGTATGTATGTATGTATGTATGTATGTATGTATGTATATGTATGTATGTATGTATGTATGCATGTATGTATGTATAGGGATCGTTTTGGACCGAAGCGCACCGGAACGACGTTCCGGTTCTGTTTTGGCAGGAACATTTTGTTACATTATTTTCATCCAGTATTTGGCTACATTAACATGGCTCTTGAAGCTGTCTCCTTTTTTAAGGACGGGATCACTGTGTATATATGCATAGGCGTAGCTACATGGAGGCAAGAGGAGGCAGTTGCATCCTCTCGCTCTCTCAAGACGTTTCTTTTTCCCCCGGGGCTTCCGCGCTGAAAGCGCTTCTGAATAGTCTATGCTGCGAGAGGCGCTCTAAAATGTTTTAGATACGATACGATACGATACGATAACATACGATACAATCTATGTATGTATGTATGCATGCATGTTTGTATGTATGACATGTATGTATATACTTATACCAAATAGTGAATGCCCAACTAATTCATATTGCTAATTGGTTTCGTGCCAATTAATTATCACTGAACCTAGATAAGACCAATTATATTCTATATATGTCCCATATGAACATTCCTGAACCACTTCTAATACTTTATGTCCCATTAATCAGGTAACCTTATCCAAATTCTTACAAGCATAATTCGCTAGACCAACATTTATCTTGGAAAGACCGTACAGAAGCTATTTCCTCTAAAATTGCTAAGAATGTAGGAATTCTAAAACAAGTTTCCTATCTACTGCCATACCATGTTCGGTTAACCCTCACTACACCCTCATTTATCCCTACGTTGCCTATTGCAATAATATGGGCTTCCACTTATAATTCTAATCTACGAAGGCTGACCGTTTTACAGAAAAGAGCTATCCTTTGCGTAGCTGGTGTTCCTTACGGTTCTCATACTAGTCAACTATTTCTAGAATTTAAGTTACTAAAAATTGAACAAAATTAGGAACGAACAGATTGGTGAATTTATGTATCGTTACGAGAATAATTCGTTACCAATAATTTATAGACCACTCTGCATCCGTGCCTCCGAAATTCATTCTTACTCAACAAGAAGTTCTAAATTATATCGACAAGCTTTTATCATACAAATTCTCTATCAGATTTACAGGAGCAAACGTTTGGAGCCGTATACCCTATCTATTCGTCAATTAACAAGTGTGCATATGTTTAAGAAAAAAACTACGCCTTTATCTTATTCAACTAATTGCTTGAATGCTTATTTTCTTTTTTATTGGGTGTGTTAGTCAAGTGTTAGTTAAGTTTTGTTAGTAATCTTCTATTAATTGAGCCATTTCTTGCTTATTAAAGTATTCCTGTAATTATAAGAACTTGCTGTCATGTACTATTATGAATTTCTGTTATTCACAATTGTTAGGTGGCCCTATTAGCGGGATTCTTCATCCCTTCTGGGTCTTCCCCTTGGTAACCACAGCTGATGAAAATTAGCCTACTACGTTTACTGCCATAATTGTACTATGTTGGTTCAGGAAATAAACTGATTTGATTGATTGATTGATGTAGATTTCTGCATTTATTTGTCTATATATGTGCTTTTACAACTCAGTATACGATTTTCCATTTATATAGCACGTATACTCTTCCTCTTTCTCTAACCTTAAAGCCTTCCTTTTTCGCGGAGTACCTCCCACTGGGAGCGCTTCTGAAAGGCCTATGCTATGAGAAACGCTTTATAAATGATCAAATACAATACAATACAATACAATACAAAACATCATAGAATTGAATTCATCCAACAGCGTCCAACAAGTCTTGCTGCAATCCATTCCTACACTTGTCAGCCACACGTCCTAAGCTCAGTCTGCGTCCCATTGCTACTGTAGAGCAGTCCGTGGCCAAGAGAATGCACCTGCTGGACAAGAGTAACTGTCGCCAGCGGCAGGTTGCGTTATGATTGCCTGATAGGTGAGCGATCTCGTCCTGCGATGAGCGGCGAATGAGATACACACAAAGCGTCGGGCGCTGCTCTAGGCGTAGACCGCGCGTGAGTGCTTCTTGTTCTCGGGACAACACAGCGATACGCTGTAGCACCCGGTTGGTATACAACACCACAACGGACGACGAGGCGAGAACGCGTTGTACGGCATGGAACACAGCCGAGCGCAGTTGGCTCCGTCGAAAGCGGAGAACTCGGCGTTTATCTGCCAAACGGGCGGTGTAATATTATAGTAACCCGCGGCGTTACCTGAAAGCCATGAAACGGTCCGGATTTTCTGGAACGCAGTGTACTCGCGACTAGACGTACATGTAGCCTACGTACATAAGAACGGGCGATTGGTTGCAGCTGTAGTAGGGGAGCCTGGAATGAGTC
>JACEVL010000618.1:382500-390000 GCA_020284085.1 Aporrectodea caliginosa | reverse complement strand
TTCAAAGGGAACACGGCAAGGACTCTATATTAAAGGACTGGTTACTCGCGATAATATCGTGTACTTCCGGTTTAAGGCAACGAGCCTGGCGCCACCTGGCGATGCGGGTGTAAGGAGCGTCTTTGGACGTAAAAATGCATGGTGAACCCGATGTGTTGTTCAGCGATTAATTGCACGAATTTGAGGAAAACAAATCAGAATTATTTTTATTTCAGTTTCTAAGGAACGAAGAAAGGTAAATAATAATAAATGTAAAGATATTTTTAATGACTTTCAGTTAAATAATCTAAATTACGGAGATAGGCGTTTAGCATGGTAAACACGAGCTTCTACACCTTTGTCGCTAGGTGGCCAGGCTCCATGAGCCGCCATTTTCTCTCCAACGCGCTTACATAAGGAGATTCCAGTCCTGTGTATATTGGTCCTTGGGAACACGGCAGAGCAAGTAATCTATATTTAGACAGATAGTTACTCGTGAAAATAATTGTATATCCGTTCCATACTTATTCGCAGATGTCGCTCCACTTAAAATTTTTTGTTTCTGTTATTAAATACGGTGCTTTAAATCTCAACAGGCAATTGGTTTCCTTCGCAAATATAATTATTCGTCGATCTGCCGTGATAAATACAATTAAACTGAATGCGTTTGTTATGTAAACAAACAAGAAGCGACGTTTGGATCGGGTCTTGCGCGCGGCGGCACGCCTCATTGACGGTATACTTCCAGGATTCGGCCATGTCACTGATCACATGCGGGGTGTCTGACTTGCTTTGGCTCCCTTTCCCGTGGTGGATCACCTACCGGATCATCTGCCTTGGTCTGGCGCTGTCTCGCTGGTGTGGCCTCTGTTTACTTACGGGAGGTCTGCTGCTCCACCCTGAGCATCCAGCGCCGTGGATATCTCCACTCCTCTAAGCAGGCTGAGCCTCTTGTCTTCCGGTCGCGGACATCGATTATGCAGCGCCGTGCCTTTTCCGCTGCTGGCCCTGCAATTTGGAATGGGCTCCCTTTGGATCTACGCCGAATGCCTATAGAGACCTTGCGGTCACGTTCTATACTCTATATAACCTCAAGACTGTTCTCTTTAGCCGGTGTTGGGTCGGGACTCGGGAGCGCTCCTGAGTAGATAACCTTGAAGTGACGCTATTTAAATCTGGTGGCCAGTCCAATTCTTTCGCCGTCTCATCTTCCCACCGACAGTGTACAGTCAATGTACTCATTATAGGTGAGCTGCCATGGCTATATAGAGAGAGAGCAGGTGGAGCATAAATCTCAAACCAATTTTTGTTATGGTGGGGATTTAAACCCGAACGTCTCGTTTGACTGTCTAGCACGCTAACCACTACACTATCGAGCACCTCTGCAAATACGAGACAGACAGATAAATTAACGATAATTCGGTCTAATTAGTCGTTCAAGACTCCGATTAGTCAGAAATAATAACATCTCGTGAGTTCTCCTGTGAACACTTCAGCCATCTTCGTCTTATGCAAAGACTAGTTATATATATATATATACATGCAAACACATACATATTTATATATATATATACATATAAACACACAGAAAATAATATATATATATATATATATATATATATATATATATATATTATATATATAGTCTATACATGGATTCACATTGCCTACAGTTTCCTACTATATTGCATGTATATTATTCAGATTAATCAATGCATAAACGTAGATAGCTCCTATAGTTCATATATAAATATATATATACAGTATATAATGGAATGAAATAGATGTTTCTGGGACGTTCTTGAGATGACTGTTAAGAACCTCACATGTAGTGACGCCGGAACATGACTGTTACTGTGTTACACAATGGAGGGTTGTTCCAGAACGGTGTTCATCGAACAAGGAAATCAATGTTACAGAGACATGCACACACACACATATATATATATATCCTGACTTGAACATCATATATATATATATATATATATATATATATATATATATATATACATGTCTCTGTAACATTGGCTTCCTTGCTCGTTGAACCGCCTTTCTTATATACACACACAGATATATATATAGCTCAGAAGTGCACACACGATATATATACACAGATATATATCATATTTGTATGTACATAGTTTTAAAGAGGAAACTGTCCTTGGTGACCTGCTGCCTGAATTGATTCAGCGCTGGGCAGCCTGAGTGAAATGAAGACTGATGTCGATGTCATTCGATTACCGTTCGTCCCTTCAACTCTGAATGACTAAAACGACCGAATTAAAGTTCTCCTGTTACACCCACTCTGAGGTCGAACGACGTAATCAAAGCTGACAATCAAACAACAATCAAGAGCACAATCAAAAACGTTGAAAATGTTCTGCTCGAATGTACGCGTGTCATTAATGATGTGTGCTATTTTTCGTATGTGACTGTTTTTCTATAAGCACTTAGATGTGTCACTTCGTGTGACAATTTGATATTATATACATTATATGTATTATGTATGTTTTTGTATGTATGTATGGCAGTGCTTACGAGTGTGCTTTTGTGTGTGTCACTATGTGTATCACAATCATCATCGTTATCATCATCATCATCGTCATCGTCATCGTCATCGTCATCGTCATCGTCATCGTCATAGTCATCATCATCATCATCATCATCGTCAACATCATTGCCCTCATCATCATCATCATCATCATCATCATCATCATCATCATCATCATCATCATCATCATCATCATCATCATCATCATCATCATCATCATCATCATCATCATCATCATCATCGTCAACATCGTCATTATTATCATCATCAATATCATCATCGGCATCATGTTCGTGTTTCGTTTCGTGTGTGCAAAAAAACTCAGCCAGGCACCGAGGTCAAAGTCAGAAGGTCAGCATGTGTGTACGTGCGTGTCTGTTGTCACAACGTACATGTATAATTGTATATGCGCTTGTGCAGAGCATTCATGACAGGTTGCATAGGCGTTGATCCTTGGCATGGTCGTCGTGTGGCGCCTGGCCTGACATCTAGCGTGTAATCGTCTGTTCACTGGCGGGGAAAATTCCTCCCCATTGGTCGGTGGTCGGTCGGTCTGACGCAAGAGGGAGTCGCTCGGAGACTTGGAACCGGAACCAGATTAAAGACAACGAGCAGTGACAAAGGGAGGGCATCGGGTGCATAGGGCGTTAACGCTTCCTGCCGCTTGGCGGCGTCGTATGAGGATTTTCTTGCATTTGATTCTATTAAGTCTACGTCTCATATGAAATCTGTTATTAAAGAGCTCCTTGTCCTACTCCCTGTACTGTCCGCTGTCTGTCCTTGCCACTCTGTGACAGTCTGTGTATCTCTCGCTACTGAAGGACATTTGATGATGATCATGATCACGATGATATTAATAATAATTAATACTTACCCTAACCTTAACCCTAACCCATATTCCTCGCTACTAAAGGATGTGATGAAGATGATGATCATGATGATGATGATCATCATCATCATCATGATCATGATCATGATATGTATAATAATTAGGACTGGTACCAATTTTAAAAATTAATCGATTAATCTCCTAAATTTAACTTCGAATAATCGATTAAATTCGATGAATTTGGTATCTGTTACGTAAAGCGTGAAAAACTGTTTAAAATGTAGTCACTGAGTCAATTACTACTTTCTTTCTACAAAAAACCTTCAATCAATCCAAGGTGATACGTCAGCGATGTGCTTGAACCACGGTAAGCGAAATGTTTATAGTAATAAAGACAGTTAATTTTATCGCCATCGTTGACTTTCCATCAGCATTTGCTTTAAATGCAAAATGATCTCTCAATTTTCCACTCAAACGTTTCACATTATCAATGTTCGCCATATTGTTTACTCCGGAAATGGGCCGCTCGACAGCATGAAATAAGTAAAAAAATTAATCGAACAAGCCGAAATTAATCGATACAAATTTTCAAAAATTAATCGATTAATTAATCGCTAAAATCCGCAATAATAAATAAAAATTATAATTATTAATAAGTACTCTGCCCATCCATGTCATCTGTAAACAGGAGACCGTTCGAGGTGCGTGCGTGGGCCCGTCAGCGGTGACTCCTATGGACTGTTTTGCTAAATGAGAAAACTAAGCTCCTATTTTTTAATTAATCTACCATCATGCATATAAGCTAGCACAGATAGCGTCCTTGATTAGTTCGCAGTTGACACGGTGCTATATAATCGTTAAATGAAAATGATATTACCGATATCATTAATATTCATATAAATGTACGGCATACACCGCTGGCAATTACATACGAAATATCAGAGCGTGATCGGCATACAATACTTGAATATGAGAACGTCCATGCAACACAAGTAGTTCCAGCTCAGACCTCGAGGTCATTATCACCCAATCACCCACCATCATCTGCCTCAGGCTCCTCTATCTATCACCCATCGGGTTTTCCACTCAAAATGAAGTCTCACCTCTTCAATAATGCATAGGGCCTACCCCCGACTCATCTGATCCTCCGCCTTCCAATTCTCGACCTAATCGACCCGCCTTAACAGAGACTCTGCACCCTCTGACTCCCTTGCAACCGGACTCGGACCTCCGTCTGAGTACTACCCTCTGGACAACTTCTCTGACTCGACGCAGCGCTCGAAAAATTAAAAAGAGGCAAGAAGGAAACAAGTTCAAATATCTCTGCTTAGCCATTCATTCATTCATTCATTCATTCATTCATTCATTCATTCATTCATTCATTCATTCATTCATTCATTCATTCATTCATTCATTCATTCATTCATTCATTCGTTCGTTCGTTCGTTTCGTTCGTTCGTTCGTTCGTTCGTTCGTTCAATATATATATATATATATATATATATATATATATATATATATATATATATATATATATATATATATAGAGAGAGAGAGAGAGAGAGAGCACTTCTTCAAGGAAGCTATTCAGAGGTGCAAGATTCTTTCTGCGGCTCTATAATAAATTCTTACTGACGGGAAGCTTTAGCAGCCATGAGACGTTGCATTAAATTACCCAACCGTCTCTTTCGCTGGAGTTTGGTTGGAGCTTGGAGGATGCATCTGTGAGATATCTTGAACAGTCGCTAAATAAATAGATCCTCCTACTCTAAGTGAAATAAATACAGGATAAAGAAAACGGATTTATGGACTCTTTGGCCATTTCGTGAATTCATGGGGCACGATATCCGAATGGATAGATAGAGCGCTCGGCTTATACATGTGACACAGAGAGTACGGGTCCGACGGTCACTCCGACCTCCGACTAAGGCGGTTACTGCGTATTATAGTCCTTGAGCAACTCCTTGACGCACAACAGTACTGTTCAGTACCTCGATGTTCTGTCGTATTGTCGTGTGCACTCGCGAACTCTGGAAGGAGGGCAATATCAAATAGAGTTGTATTGTATTGTGACAGTTATATGTGACAGTTCCACTTAAGAATGCACAGTGTGTGCACTTCTGAACTCTGGAAGAAGGGCAATATCAAAATAGAGTTGTATTGAATTACAGTATAACCAAGTCTTTTTGGTAGCGTAAACTTTAGCGACGTCTCACCGCCAAGTTTAGCGGTATATACCGGTCTGGAAATCGTTTATCAGCGTGTACTGTTTATTGGCTTCTGGCAAATTGAAGCAACCATTATTATTACGGCGCTATACAAGTCTTTAGATTAACAATTTGTTATTTAGCGTTGAATTAACGTTTCCTAACGACAACATTGTCTCTAAACGATAATCGATACAGAGGCCTTGAGCAACACTATATTGACGTCTCAGAAATCAATAGGTTCATCAAATTTTGCTCATCGCCGAATTAGCAACGGCGACGTTTTTGATTGCTGTGGTGACGTCGAGAAAAGTATACAAACTATACATGCATACAAACGTATACATACATTTGTACACACATACATACATGCACACAGTTTTAAATACATGCACGCATGCCTATATGCATACATGCCTGCATACACACATCCATACAAATAATACTTACCTACATATAATTATGCATGCATACATACATCAAATCAAATCAAATCAAATCAATTTATTGCAACCCAAAAACATAACAGAAATATATATCTAATTGCAACTCAGAAAAAACATAACAACAATATATATCACATAACGACATAAAGAGAAAAAGAAACCAGGGTAGCAAAAGGGAAACCCAGAAGGGATATGATCCCGCTTAAGTAGGGTCCCCGTGCCTTTGTATTCTGTAACCTAAATTCATTATTGGCCTGTGAAAGAAAGAGAGATATAATGGTAAGGGCCTAATTAAATCAAATCATTGCATGAAAAGAAAAACTTAATTATAAACTTAACTAAGAACTTAACTAAATGCGGCTTTGTGCCATTCACGGTAATGTGAAGATGCTATGCAGATAAAAGAAGGTGTGTACGTAATCTTTTTTTAAAGATGAACAAATTATTAGACATGAGTATATAGGAAGGGATTGCATTCCATATCAGTGTCCCCTGAGACTTGATTGTATGGAGCCGAGCGTTGGAATGAACCTTAACAGAACGGAAAGTGGAGGCATTTCTAGTATAGTGGGAGTGTATATCATAAGCGTGGGGCAAGAAATCTTTGAATATCGGTGGGAGAAGTCCGTGCTCCAATCGAAAAAAGAACTCCCCAACTTGAAAATCCCTAATTTGGTCGATATTCAGTATTTTCAATTCTCTAAACAGTGGGGCAGTGTGTGCCCATTTTCTAACACCAGCAATTAATCGAACAGCCCTTTTTTGTATAATTACCAATCTTATCAACCTAGAGGGATAGGTCATTGCCCAAATCAAATTACAATAGCTAAGATATGGATAGATGAGTGCATAATATAGATTTAACTTAACAGATTGAGGCAACAGATAAGCAATACGACTCAAAATTCCAACATTCTTAGCAATCTTATTAGAAATCTCATTAATGTGCACTTTCCATGTCAGATGTTGATCGATATGTACCCCCAGGAATCTAGTTGATTCAACCTGTGTAAGAGGAGCATCTTTGATTGTTATACCCAAATTCTCACTAGGTGGTGTTTTTCTATGAGACTTGAATAAGATGTAATTGGTTTTATCAAGATTCAATGAAAGTTTATTCGCCGCAAACCATTCATTTATTTTAGCAAGTTCCACATTCACAAGGCGCACCAGCTCCATCCAAGATCCATGGGAGTAAAAGACATTAGTATCATCCGCAAATAATATGAAGTACAAGGTAGGAGAAGTTTTAGCTAGGTCATTAATGTAAAGAAGGAATAGTAACGGCCCAAGGTTGGATCCTTGAGGGACACCATATTTAATCCAATTAAGTTCTGACCATACACCATTGCAGAGGACCCTATGCATGCATACATACTTACCCAAATACATACATGCATGTATGCATACATTTTTCGTGCATAAATACATACATTCATACATGCATGGATGCATACATAAATTGTATATATATATTATATATATACA
>JACEVL010000618.1:307500-372500 GCA_020284085.1 Aporrectodea caliginosa | reverse complement strand
CTCATTATACTGGATTTTTGTGTGCTCATGTGAGTTTAATTGTATACATTTTATGATGCTAGTTGGGCTAAACTGCATAATCTGGTTTTAATGATGTAAGAGCCTAGGCATCAGCGTAAAGACCAGCGTCTTAGGACACAATATTATTTTGCTATTATAGATATATTATTATGAAAGACGGGATTAACACGGGCATCAGGGATTTCACATAATAAATTGAAATAACGTTCTGTGTTTGATTAGCGCCTTCGTGAGTTTTCTGTAAGGCGCTATATAAATGTCCATATACATACATACATTGTCTGGTTGCGAGCAGTGACTGTTCGGTTGAATGTTCATTGTAGGTTCTGTTCTTGGACATTAAACATCTTATTTATGACTGAGAAGGCCTTAGGACTTTCACGAACTCTGAACTGATTACTTAACAGCATGCATTTCTTTCTGTTGTTTGTCAATGTAATGTGAAGTGTACGAGCTGAAGATTAAAAGTTAGCCGTCATATGTATGTATTTATGTATGTATGTATGTATGTATGTGTGTATGTATGTATGTATGTATGTATGTATGTATGTATGTATGTATGTATGTATGTATGTATGTATGTATGTATGTATGTATGTATGTATGCATGCATGTATGTATGTATGTATGTATGTATGTGTGTAATGTGTATGTATGTATGTATGTATGTATGTATGTATGTATGTATGTATGCATGCATGTATGTATGTATGTATGTATGTATGTATGCATGCATGTATGTATGTATGTATGTATGTATGTGTGTAATGTGTATGTATTTATGTATGTATGTATGTATGTGTGTATGTATGTATGTATGTATGTATGTATGTATGTATGTATGTATTTATGTATGTATGTATGTATGTGTGTATGTATGTATGTATGTATGTATGTATGTATGTATGTATGTATGTATGTATGTATGTATGTATGTATGTATGTATGTATGTATGCATGCATGTATGTATGTATGTATGTATGTATGTGTGTAATGTGTATGTATTTATGTATGTATGTATGTATGTAATATATGCATGAATGTATGTATGTATGTATGTATGTATGTAATATATGCATGAATGTATGTATGCATGTATGCATGTATGCATGTATACGTGTGGTGGCATTACTATACAGCGTTTTTAAGTAACTCACAAAAGCGCTGCCTGCATATTATAACTTATAAATGATGTAAAACTCATTACGAAAAAATGTTAACCAATTGTATTGTACAGTATATTAAGCGTCTCTAGCAGTAATGACTATTCAGAGGCGCTTCCAACGTGAGCATTCCGAGGAAACAGAAACATTTTCAAGCAAAAGGCCGAAGTGGATAAACCACCTGCCAAAATCTAAGGCGGAATTTGTGGAGGAAGGTTTTTCCGCAAAGAAGGACCCACAATTGCAAAGGCGCGTCGTTGAGCAATGGCTGTCTTGGTGCGGGGGACGAAGAGGTCAAATCTATCACTTGAGCGAAGGGACCTGAGAGAGAATGCAGAGTCCGGTTTACGGAGGAGATCACACAGGTACTTTGGAGCCTGGCCATGGTGAGCTCTAGAGACCAAATGGAGTATCTTAAATTGGATACGCGCCTCAATAGGGAGCCAATGCAATTTATTCGTTATGAAAGTCGAGATATGAGAATCGAGGAAGGCGAAGCAATACGCGAACAGAGCTCAAATGACTATAGAAGGATCATTTATTTATCTGACCAGAATGACCAGAGCTTTTCATTTGAGGCGATCGATCGATCGATCTCCTTGGTCGATCGCCTAGCAAAGGTCTGGTCGATCGGTAAATCGATCGCGCTCGATAAGTTAGAATCCAAGAGGAGCCTGGATCCAGACCATTATTTTATTTATCTAATTTACATTACTTGTGAAAGTTCAGGCTAGGATCGACACAACATTGCATCGACAATCGACGGTTAAGAGTGTTGTGTGTACTCTACATTCTACAATACATGTAGCAGTTAATGGAAAACCACGTAATAAGAAGCTATTATGAATACGATACACACAATACGTTGTACACAAAAGGTCCCGAAGTCGACCGCGCATCGATCGCCTACTTAACCCAGGGCGATCGATTTTCAAATCGCCTTCTATTTTCAAATGAAACATCTTTGAACATATTGCATGAGTTTACTCTACCCACACATTTTTCACTCGTCTTACTATAATTATATATAGCGTCTGACACTTCAACCTACCTAGCCATTATTTTTTTTACCCTAAGATGGATTTAAGTTTTCCTAACTCGCCTCTCGCAACCTTGACCTTTGATCTAACGTCGGTTCATTATCTTTATAAAAGAAATAATTGCTGAAGGCTCCTTAGCGAGTCTTTGAAGTCGACGACTGTCAAAGACAAGGTCTACCTGTTTCGAGCATTAGATCAGCCGCCGCTGGCAGAACTCTGACCAATCGTAAAGGTTCTTCTCATGTCTAGTTAGCTTTGCTTCCCCTCTCATCGCTGAAGCGGGAAGCAGGTTTGTAGGTGGTGACAAAAAGTGCTATTGCAGAGTTTCCACCGTCTCCACCATTTCCACCATTTCCAAGATTTCAACGATTTCAACGATTTCCACCGTTTCCACCATTTCCACCATTTCTACCATTTCCACCATTTCCACCATTTCTACCATGTCCACGATTTACACGATTTGCACGATTTCCACAATTTGCACCGTTTCCACCATTTCCACCGTTTCAACCGTTTCACTGTTTTCACCATTTCTACCGTTCCCCCGTTTCCACCGTTTCCACCATTTCCACCATTTACAACATTTTCACCGTTTCCACCATTTCCACCATATCCACCATTTCTACGTTTTCCACAATTTCCACTATTTCCACCATTTCCACCATTTCCACCATTTCCACCATTTCCACCATTTCCACTATTTCCACCATTTCCACCATTTCCAATTATGATTCGTATGCATCCATCAGTCTGATTTTCCAATTCTGTCCAGGTGCAATTTCCATCACTTCCTCCTGACTGTATTCCTCGCCACTCCTGATTGTCCCCTTTTAAGTTCTCCTCCTCTAATCTTCTTATTCATACATAATTTAAAATGTTATCTCTGTATTACGAGTAAACACATGATAAAAAGCTATACAACTATATACGTACACATATATATGCGATGCGACATGGTTACCTTATTCATATATATATATATGGCTACTTTATTCATATATATATATGTATATATATATATATATAATTTGTATATATAGTATAAGGAAGGTACATATATATTCTCATATGCATTATAGATGTGGTCCAACATACAGATGGACCCACACAAATATATATATATATATATATATATATATATATATATGTACATATGTGTATATATATATACAAACCTAGTTGCATTATATATATATTACTTGCAACCTATTTTTTCTAAAAGTATATGCATGGACACAGGATTGAGTATTACGCTGAGTTACTGTAAGTGGATTCCAACAGTTTACGACCCACAACGGCATCAAAGACCGTTTTGCGTCGATAAGAAAAAATATCTGAGCTGTTTTCTCTGTTTTCTCATCTCATCGCGGTCTTCTATCCAAGATCAAAACGTAATTATTGCAGACTAAGTTTTATGCCATCCGCGCAGTTTGAGGCAACGTCGACCACATAAAATTGACTGTGTTTCGGGATGCGTGGTTAGTGTGCTGGACTATCAACAGAGTGGTTGGGGGTTCAAATCCCCGCCAGGGCAGAAATTTGTTTCGAGATATCTGCTTTATCTGTGGCTCCTAGCGAACTCATTGAATAATGAGTACACTGACCGCACACTGTCGGTGGGACGGTAAGGGAGAGGACTTGCCACCCGTTCTCTTATGCCGAGGCTAAAAGCAAAGAATTTCTTTCATCAATCCAACTTCTATTTAAGCATAGAATTTCTTTCATCAATCCAGCTTCTGTTTAAGCATAGAATTTGTTTAATCAATCCAGCTTCTATTTAAGGAAAAGATTTCTTTCATCAGTCCAACATCTATTCAAGTACAGAATTATTTTCATCAGTCCAACTTCGGGGAAATGTCCGGATGGAAATGTCCGGGGGTGGGGGGTGGGGAATGTCCTAGACCCGTATGTAGGTGTGAGTAGGTGCGTAGACATGTAGATGTGTGTGTAGGTGTGTGATGGTGTGTATGGTGTATGAGTTCCAACATGTCTTAACGTATACAATTATTATTTTTACATGTGAATGATGCGTGATGAGGTATACAAAGAATGAACATTATAAATATTTTACTCAAACACAACACAAGCAAATACACACACACACACACACACACACACACACACACACACACACACACACACACACACACACACACACACACACACACACACACACACACACACACACACACACACACACACACACACACACACACACACACACACACACACACACACACACACACACACACACACACACACACACACACACATGCATACACACACACATGCATACACACACACACACACACACACATGCATACACGCACACACTCACACTCACACTCACTCACACACACACACACACACACACACACTCACATGCATACATACAAACATAATACATTATATACACTTACAGGACTATACCTGTATCCTTATTGTATATATATATATGTGTGCGCATGTATATGTATATATGCATTTATATATGATGTATGCATAATAGTGTTGCTGTTTTCGTTATTCGTTCTCCTGTTCTCTGGCGTCACAGATGTGTTTCCGACATCGATCGGGCAAATGATTTGTTGAATCTGCCCCTGCGAACCATCTATTCACTGCGCCTTCGAGAGTTTTTGTAAATGCGCTACATAAATTTTCAGATTCATACATACATATATATATATATAACTGTGCATACATACATAGATATGCACATACACAGATACATCATGCCACAGTCATCTGCACTTCGATTTTAAAATCAGAAACCTGCTTCGGAGACCGCGCATTCTCTGCTGGACCTGTGTTGGAACGATCTTCCACCTTCAATCCGTTCAGCAACATCCTTTGAGTCTTTTACGTCCAGACCAGTATGGGAATTGTAAAAAATAACTGTGGGTGGGGGTTTAGACGTTGATTTATGTGCAGTTTGGGTGTGAAATGTAGACTTTACTATGGGAGTCTAAAAAAGACTAGGGGGGTTGAACCCCCCAATCTCCCGGCAATTATCACCCTGGTCCAGACTCAAGACGCATTATTTCAAGTTAGCGTATATCCTGACTGAGTTTTTGATCGTGTCAAAGCGCCCTTGTAACGGCATGTGCCGTGTTACGGCGCTGTAGAAATTGTCGTATTCATAATCATCATTCATCATCATCATCATGCAATCAAAATAAAATACATGTAGGCCTACATGCATATACACAAACATATATATATATATATATTATTATTATTATTTTTATTAAACTTTCATGTGTGGCAAAATGCGGTTTACCGTTTGCACCTCGTCTTATACAATAAAGAATATTCTATTCTATTCTATTCGATATACAAACATGCATAAATGCATGTATGCATAATAGATACATAGATGCGTGCACACTCCATATATAATAATTCAAGTATGCTAGACGTTGTCAATTGATCGCTTCTCGTCGAAACACTTAACAAAACACATGTCACCTGGAAATCCATTACAATACGTCATCTGCGTAAACTTCTCAGATTCCGGAGACAATAGATGAATATCGTGTCATCTTACACCGAATGACACGGCAAACTACACTTTGTATTTAAGTATTATTTTTTATATGTGTGCGCAGTGTCATGGACTTTCGCATTAACTTCTTGTACTTGGTTGCTGTTTAACGACACTGTGTCATAACAAAGATGATTAGTGTCGCCCTCCTCCTTTCTCCAGGCTTGGGACTGGCACTACCACAGGTAGGGTAGTGGCGGAGTCTAACTTCTTGTATTTCAGTGGTCAATTTATATAGCCTAACGCCGCAGTCATCTGCACTTCGATGGTGGGCCTAGTAACAACGGGGTCTTGTCCCTAAATATCTAGCTGATGTATTACTCCGGCCTCTTTCAGCCTCCTCGCAACGCCCACTCCGCTCTTCAAACAGACTTGATCTTCTAGTTCCTCATCCTAGAACAGCTATGGCTCAGTCTAGGTTCTTTACCTCAATTGGTCCCTCTCTGTGGAATGTGCTGTCTCCATCTACTCCCTCTCAAATTCTAGTTGGTAACCCCTCCTTTGCTTTTCTCAAAACCTATTTCTTCTCTCGTGGCCTTGCGCACTATAGGAGCGCCTCTGAACGGTTTATCCTACTACAAGCGCTTTATAAATGTTTGAATACAATACAATACAATAGTAGGCAGAGGACCGTTTCGATGTGACGGACCTCTCAAGAGAAAGAAAATAATAATAATATTATGTGAAAGTGTAAAATATAAACTAAAAATAAAAATGCATTTGTAATGTATATAATTGCAAAAAGACGATCATATAATAATCATACGACTATAATAAAAATGAAAAACATGCTTTTCACTCGGGTCTAATTAGGAACACACATACATGCAAATGTAATTATAGATATGCAAATTGAACAGCGTTGGCAATACGTTTTACGTCATCGTTTAATGACAGTGTTTTATGACGTCTACGTCAGAGTTTCATGCGTACAAGGAATTAGGCAGACGTTAAATCATATTATTCTTTATTAATTAATTAATTAAATTTGTTACACGCGCACGGTCACAACGAATCTGAGACGCGGATAGTCAGTCTCCAGGAGAATATGCAATTTGTTATCCAAGTGCTTGAAAGTCATGGAAAAATAGGGAGTTTTTAGACTCTTTTTAGCTGCGAAGAGAGAATGGCAGTCGATTCCATTCCTTGGGGGCAGAGGCATGGAATACACGTGAGCCCATAACTGTTCTGTATCATGGCTCAGCTAAAACACCCGTATCTGATGATCGCAGGCAACGAGGAGGGATGTGAGGATTTAGTAGTGATTGAAGGTAGGGAAGTATGCAGGTTCTGATGGCTTTGTAGGTCAAACCGGACAATTAAATTTTTTATTCTGAATTGAAAAGGAAGCCAATGCCACTGATGGAGTAGGACTGAGGAGCTTGTCCGTAGTGGTACAGGCAGCACTACGCGAGCTAAGGAGTTTTGGATGCGTTGCAGCCTATTGACTTCAAGGTCTGAGAGACCCACAGGTTGACCAAGCGTGCAATAAGTTGGGAGAAAACTTCAGAACCAGAAACAATAATTGGTGTAGGTAGGCCTATGAAGCCCATTGAGGATGATTTATGGACCATGCCCTTGAAAAGGTTAATGACATCAAAATAGGTGACAGTTGATGTGCCATTAAAGGCAATGCCAGAGAAGTCATATAGTCGAGCAGCAGGACAATCCATACAGTAACCATACTCAAATCAGCAGTACATCCAGCAATTTTACATTTAATCTTGATAATTTTTATTAATCTGTTTACCTTTTAAAACGTCTGAGCAGAAATTAAAAAACCACAAATGCAGCAACATAGACAAAAGTCACCATCAACAAAAATCCTAACAAGAACAAGAAATGATAAAAAAGATGCAACTAAATAATTTTAGGATACTAAACCCGATATGTTTATCCCAAACGAACTTAAAAGGCGCAAAATAAATACAGAACAGAGAGGATTCTTGCCCGATCCTCTCGAAATCCTCCGAAGCATCAACGGCGGATTATTAGTCGACAGCCGCTGCATGTCATTTGCCTTTTATCTAGCACTGGTTTATCACGATTACTCGTCACTGGAGGGCGCCATTAGCAGACGGGAAGATTTCGTTCGACTAGTGACGTTAATGAGGGCAGCTCTTGTAATTAATCGTCCGTTCAATTAGCGACACGTGACAACCGCAGACGTCGTTAACCCACATCACAATCTAGAACTGGCACGCGCCAAAAATCAAGAATTGGGAAGAATTATTACGAATGTCAGAAAGCAGCTTCATCAGGAACTAGGCTGCTAATTGACAAAGTCAATTAACTGAAAAGTCAGACAATTGCTAAATTAAAAATGTCTGTGACGTCACTGACGTGCGTAAATTATATAAAAATCGATTTGAGAGGAGGCTTCGTTGGCACCGCCTCTGATGGTTAGTTGCTGTTTTTAACGTCAATGCGTCATACAGAGGTGATTACAATCGCCCTCCTCCTTACTTCAGGTTTTGGACTGGCACTACCACAGTTAAGGAACTTAAGGTAGTGTCGGAGTAATCGCTTGTTATCATATAGACCAAGGATGGTGAACCTATGGTACCCGTGCCCAAAGTGGCACGCGCTTAAATGTTTTGGGCAAGCAGAATTTGGAGCGACCTCCAAATTTCAAACTTAGACATATAAAATCACTGTAGAAATCAACATTTTCTTCTATGAAGGACTTTACTGTAGCATCATTCTAAAACCATCTTTGAAATAATGTCATTTAATTCGTTTATTGTTACGCTTTTTCAAGTAAAACATATAAACTTACACGAGAAAAACAATTATATACTGCAAAATTCCGTGGGGCACGCGACGGTATTTTTAAAAATGTTTCAGCGGCATTTTGACACGCGCCTGCATGTTATCGAGACAGCCTTAAGACCATCAGCAGCAGAAGTGAAAAGACCATCTCTGGAGTTGGTCTGCCAGTGGAACCGGTCTTGGGCTTGTCTCTAGACCATTAGTATCCCAAACCTCCACTTGGACGAAGACCAGTCCATGTAAGTCTGGATCGTCCAATCGATCACATCCAGCTTTTCGGGGGAAGGAAGGAGAGGGGGAAGTCAAGGTCCAGAGCGCCCCTGCCTGCAGCGGCTGGTGCTGCCTGCCAACGCACAGTGAGAAATGGCCAGACATATACCCTGCAGAGACGATACAGCAGCTTATTGAAAGAATTAGTGGACGAAAGTGGCGTGCTTTTTTACACCGATAATAAATGAAATATCGATAATTGAACAAACGCTTGTGGATTCCCAAAGCGTCGCTCAGAATTCACAATGGTCTGGAATTCGTCGGATGAAATAAACAGAGAGAGAGATATAGAATGGCAGTCGGACTTTAATAATTAATGGCGAGGACCAGACAGTTAGGCTACATAGTACATACACACATGCATTCATACATGCATACATGATATCTGTTTAATGTGCGCACATGCCTACATTCATACATTCATTCAGTCATACATTCATGCATGTGTATGACGTTCTTGTATACATATGTAGCGTCTCTATTGTCGGATGTTCTAGACTTAACGCTACCTAATACAACTCAACACTGTGCATAGAACGTTTACCTTTATTAATCATAATACACTAAGCTACAGATTACACAATGCTAGGTGAGCAGCAGCCACACTCGTATATTTAACCGGTCGCTAACTCAGCTCCGCAAAACACACTGGTTTTATACCCCGGCAAGATAACCCCTTGCCTGCACACACCACTCAGGCTACCAACTCTGCTTGCCAACCGCTGTCACTGCACACACACCTAGGCTGATACTACACACCTACATACTACACTACATGCCCCCCTAAGTGAATGACCGTGCCGCGGTCATTGATATATATCATAAACATCATAAACATCATAAAACGACAACTTAGCGTAACTATAACGATGCAGATACAGTAATAAACAAAAAACCACGACATACATATGCTAACCAATATCAAGTCCAACTCATAAAAATGTCAAATAAGCAAAAGCAAGCAACTATAATAAAATGCAATGTAACTCAAAATCCATTAGTTCAACCAAAACATTAACTAGATAAAGACTGAATATCAACCAACTCAATGCTAGGTGAATACGGAACAGGAGAAGAATCAGCTGATACATCCAAAGCCAAAGGAACAGTGAATTCAGCACTGGATATAAAAAGTTTCACGTAGTAACGCTTATGAATTCCAATTATATGACGCAATCTCCCAGCTGTGGAGCAGGAAATTCTTAATGACTGCGGCAATACAACACGAATCTGCGAATGTTTATGTAACACAGCTACTTGCCAATCAAAGAGTAAACTAGACCATAAACAATGACGCTGAAGACGAACCTGCGATATAGCACTTAAAGCCATGATCTCATAGTCATTAACAGCAAAGTGAAGTCTATGCCAAGGAAGAACCACCGTGTTAGTTGCGTTTCCGATATGAATAGCCAAAAAAACAGCCTGTGGACTGGTAGATGTCACACAGCACTTGCACCGTTTACGAAAAACCCCAACCAACAAAATGAGAACCAATAAACTAATCACCACAATCTGAAACCACTGAAAATCCAGCCTATAAATAAGAACAAATTATATCTCGATACGAAAGTAAAGGACAATTATGAATATGCAACAATGACAAATATATATATATCGAAGCAAGCAACGATCACGCAATACAACCAAATACACTAAAAAGTGACTAACAAAACACCTTATACTTAAATAACGCCCACAACCATTGCCAAGGTCATAATACCGAAAACGAAAGTATAGATGACTTGAACTCTCAGTCGATGCGTTGCGGCTAACCCACCACATGTGCACAACTCAGGATACTATCAACAATAAAAGCCAAATGATGGTGATGAATTAAAATATAAAATCTGATCGATAAGTAACAGCGATGAAAACCCGGATGGCAACAGTCATCGTGATAACTCTCAAGTATACGCTGACGCAACTTCCTAGGAACGACGAGTTGATTAATGTAGGTTCGACTAGGTCCTCTAGATCGAGGTTGATAGTAATGAAACAACAAGCCATCACACAAAGCATACTCAGTACTCTCAATCACGATTTTCCTAGCATCTTGATCATTGCCTGGAAGTTCCCCGAACTCCAAATAACGAATCATAGGACCACAATCCGAACATGTAATCTGTTCATGAGCTGTTTGGCGCAAAATGTCCTCCTCCGTCAGGTCAGCAGGTGTAATTAAATCCTCCTCAACGATGATGTTCAACTGCACCGGTGTAACCCCATCAACTATCGGAGCCAAAATTTTATCTTCCATGTCATCCGATTCATCAGCTTGCACTGGATAATGACGACGAGATAAAGAATCCGCATTACTGTTATTTTTACCTTGTTTATACTCAATCGTAAAATCATACTGTTGCAACAACAACGACCAACGGAGTAACCTGCCAGAACTACTGGTTTTCAAGGACTGCAAATATTTTAAACTTAGATGATCAGTATAGACAGTAAATCGAGTGTTAGCCAGATAACAATGGAACTGTTTAATGGCACAGACCATTGCTAACATTTCCAATTCACTTACAGAATAAGCTCGTTCACTAGAGGTCAAACTACGTCCTCCATACGCAATAGGACGTTCTCTGCCACTCCCATCTTCTTGAGCCAAGACGAAACCAATAGCCTGAGAACTCGCGTCGCAATTGATGATAAATGGCATTTGCATATCCGGATAAATCAACACAGGAGCAGTAGCTAAAGCTTCTTTAAGCTGCGTGAAAGCCAGCTCACAATGATCATCCCAAACGAACTCTAGATCTTTTCTTAATAATCGATGAAGAGGACTGGCAATTATCGAAAAGTTAGTAATAAATTTTCGATAATAGGATGCGAGACCGAGGAAACTACGAATTGCCTTAGGACACGTAGGACGCGGATAAGATTGAATAACCTCGATCTTTGAGTTATCAACGGAAACGCCCTCTGGCCCCAATACATGACCCAAATACAAAATCTTATCCAGTCCGAAGGAACATTTCTGTGGATTCAACTTCAAGTTAGCATCCTTAAGACGGTTAAACACCTCCTGAAGATGGACAAGGTGCAGATCAAATGATTTGCTGTATATCAGAATATCGTCTAAATATACAAGGACATTTTTAAAGTGCAAATTTTGGAACACCCTAGCCATTAGGAGCTGGAAAAACGAAGGTAAGTTTTTCAACCCAAAGGGAGAGGTACGAAATTGAAATTGGCCTTCGTGAGTCACGAAAGAACTCTTTTCTTTAGTGTCTGGATGCAACGGAAGTTGATGATATCCGCTTCTTAAGTCCAATAGACTGAAATATTTTGGCCTACCCTCTGCCATAGCATCGAATACATCATTGAGTTGAGGAAGAGGAAAACTGATTGACTTAGTTACTGCATTCAACTTTCGATAGTCAACACAAAACCTTATTTGTCCGGACTTTTTCCTAACAAGGACGACGGGACTGCTCCAACAACTCGAGCTAGGTTCAATAATCCCAGCGTCCAACATCTGTTTCGTCTGCCTTGCGATTTCAGCTTTTGCTGCAATAGAATGCCTATAGGCCCTCTGATGCACTGGAGTAGCATCGCCTGTGATAATCGAATGCTGGACATAATCAGTTCTACCCAAGTCTGCCAGAGATTGTGAAAATGCGCTCGCATTCCTCTGTAAAAAATCTTTCAACTTTGCATTCTCATCATCCGACAAATGATCAGAATGATAATTAATCTTCAAATCCTGCAACGATGTAGATTGTACAGGGCATTCAGGACAACAAAAATCATTACATTTAGCATCATTACATTTAGCATCAGGGCGAGATGCATCCGAAGATTGTTTCGTGCCAAACAAATTACTTTTAGCATCCCGATGAAGATTTTCCGATGATAGTTTGGTGCCAGCCGCCTTATCTGAATTTAGATCCAAGGTTCCCAAATCCGATAATTTGGAAACATCTGTTTCACGTTGCACCATCATGTCGTCTAATTGCTCTGCACTGTTTTGAGCGGAATGTCTGGTGATTGTATGATCATCATCATCATCATCAGTAAACGCTGCCAAAACATTAGAGGTTACAGGTTCAATGGATGCTAATGGCTTGTGGCGTGACAACCATAATACATGATTTGTAGGATTGAGAATTTTACAAACAGCTGTCCGGCCTGAAGAATCAATTATGCTTCGTGCGCAAATAAATTTACGTTTCGTGACATGCTCCAATGGTTCAATAATTGAAACGTGCGATGAACAGTTAGTAGGGAGCAAAATTGGAACAAGGGTTTCAGAGAGAGGAGGAAGAACAGTAGCATGCAATGTAAAAACTGTTGGCAATCGAACATTTACAGTTGACAACCGTGTAGACGTTAAATTATCAAAAAAACGTACTACATTCTCCTCAAAATCCACTTTCGCACGACCAGCTTGTAAGAAATCCAACCCCAGAATTAAATTAAAACCCACCTCAGGCAATATCAAAACTTCACAAGGCAAACCCAAACCTGATATGTTAATAGTCATGACCGCTTTCCCCAAAACCTTCACCGAACGATTATCAGCCAAAAACACATTTTTACTATCCCCTTCCTTCAACGGAAGCATAGGAAGTTTCAACTTCTTTAAAAAGTCAACACTCATACAACTCACAGAAGCACCAGAGTCCAACAGACACCTAACTGTCAAATTCTTAATTTGCACACAAATGGTATTTTTATGCAATGGCACCTTATCAGTTTGAGCACAGACGCCTTCCGTCGACGGGCCACGACGGTAGGCGCGTTCCTATTTTTGATTAGAGTAGCGTCCCCTAGCGGAACGACAGACTGACCGCAAATGACCACGCTTCCCACAACTGAAACAAGTAACCCCCTTTCCCCGGCAAAACCCAGTAACAGAATGAAAACCCCCGCAATTACCACAAGTGGACTTGGAAGGTGTTCGCCAGTAGGAAGATTGTTGTGGTCGATCCTGGGTGTTAGATGATCGATACTGTGTGTCAGCTGGTTGATACTGCCGTGGCGGAATCGGTTGCTGGACAGTGTAGCCCCGGTTGTCTCGGTTGTCCGAACGTTGTGACGCATAGAACTGCGTCTGCCGATGGTCTTGAGGCGACGAAGATGAAGCATAGACGTCGTGACGCGTATCAGACGATGATGGAGGAGTCGATTGGTCCATAAAAGTGACATGGCGAGACGAAGGGGATGGCGATGACGATCTTCGGTGAGCACTGACAGCAGCTACATTCGTGAGTTGTAGCTGTTTCAACTCCTCCTTTATGGCAGTCAATTCCAGGACAGTCTGGCGAAGATTGTCGGCAGCGTCACCCCGATCATCCTGGGATAGTTCCGCCAGCCGACCCCATTTCTGAATTTCCTCAATAGTAGTCGGATCATGTTGAAGCACCAGTTGACGTATGTGTGCCCGAAGACCGTTCAAAGCGACGAGGAACGTCTGATCCACCCCAATTTCGAGCTTTCCGGCAGCCTGCTGAACTGTAGTCAGAAAATCATCCACAGATTGTTGTGGCGCCTGTTTCAATGTCCACAGCTCAGCTGACCGTTTCCATGCTGTCGTTGAATTTGGACCGTACCTTTTAATGAGGGCTTCACGTAACTCCTCATAGTCCTCACGTGTCCGTCGGGTTTGCGTATTAAACCACGTTGCACTGCCTTCCTTCAGAAGAAGAGGTAACGCCGAAAGTTTTTGTGCTTGCGTCATTGTCCGAAAAGTGGCCCACAAATCAAAGTTCTTCAAGAATTCAATAATATCGTCCTCAGAACGACCCGTGAAAGCAGAAGGTACCAGCGTATTCGCCATCTCCTCAGAATCAGACTCAAATTCAGAACTGTCAGAACTCTCAGATCCGTCGTGATCAACGAAGACAGATTGGTCCGGCAGCGATGATACTGGCACTGACGACGGAATCACTGGAATCAATGGTGATGAGGCAGGAGTAGTTAAAACGTATGAGGAAGACGGAACCAGTTCAGGAGAAGACGATAGAAATGTTGAAGATGTCTGTTGTGATTTTCCCGATCTAAGGAAGTAGTGACCAGCGGTTGCGTTTTCCGGTGCACTCATGTGTGTTCTTGCTGCTGTCCAGAAGCATACAGATGCGGAGAGGTGTATCTGCACTGATACCCCGGTTGTCCACCAGTTGTAGCGTCTCTATTGTCGGATGTTCTAGACTTAACGCTACCTAATACAACTCAACACTGTGCATAGAACGTTTACCTTTATTAATCATAATACACTAAGCTACAGATTACACAATGCTAGGTGAGCAGCAGCCACACTCGTATATTTAACCGGTCGCTAACTCAGCTCCGCAAAACACACTGGTTTTATACCCCGGCAAGATAACCCCTTGCCTGCACACACCACTCAGGCTACCAACTCTGCTTGCCAACCGCTGTCACTGCACACACACCTAGGCTGATACTACACACCTACATACTACACTACACATACATACATACATACATACATACATACATACATATATACATACATACATACATACATACATACATACATACATACATACATACATACATACATACATACATACTTACTTACATACATACATACATGCACACGTACATACGTACGTACTTACATACCTATGCACAGACAACTAAATACAATACAATACTCTTTTATTGAAACTCAAAAGCTGACACAGACGTAACTTCTGCAAATGACATGGTTCGGGGCTTCTAAAGGGGCAACATAAACACTGTCAATAGGCGCTCTTATATAGAATACGGGATATATATAATTTAAAGCAACAATTCTGCATAACAGATTTGAAGTGGAGTAACATTGAAGCGGTTTGGCTATTGACACGTCGTCACGAAATGGCAGGAGGGAATTCAACCAATGACCGCAGAAGAATAGAACGTTGGAGAGATCTGATTTTGAAATCCCTCAACGACTCATGATGGATGAACCGGGGAAAGTGAGATATAATGCAGAAGATAGACCGCAACAGAAAGCCAATGCTTAATCCCAGCGACCAGTCAACGGGGTTTTTAACACGATGAGCAAACGATATGTTCCGATATAGCCTACTGCAGATATCATATGCGAGGTTATAATAATAGCAACGTTATTAGTACAGAGTAATAGGAAAATATCCAGCACGCTTACAGCTATATTGCTTTGGTATCAAACTTATGTAATAACCTTTTTTTATTGTTATTTTTAAACGGTAATGAGACAAATTTATTTCTGAATAAAGCCAGTAAACTCATATTCAGACTGATTAACCTGACTGTTTTCCATCAACTGTACCTAAAAACCTTAATTCAGTCCTGGGCTGCTCGGTCTCCTGATTGTTCCAATCCGCAGTGCCTGAAACAGACAGGGAGATTCCTGTTTGAAGGGCGACTCACAAGCGCTGGTGTGGATGGCTGGTCTTGCTCTCGTCACCAGTCACTGCTGAAATTTTATTTCCTAGTTCTTTGACAAACTTCAGTGACTCGGTGTGCCAGCTTCCTGAGGCTTCGACTGCAATTGTGACGAAATGATGTGATTGTGAGATAGCAGCATATGTGTATTCCTTATTACGAGCTCCTTTTCCGCTGCCGCATCTGTGTTTGCGATGTTGCATAAATACATACATACATACAAAAATACATACATACATACATAAGCTTACATACAGTCGTGCTTTAAAGTCGTGCTTTTTCTGCGGTAGGCCGGGCGGTATGGAATGGCCTCCCTCTGAGCTGCGCCTGTTCCCTATAGGTCACTCTCTGATACATTCTATAAGCGCTTGAAAACTGTTCTTTTGATCGTGCTGGAGTCGGGAGCACCTCTGAGTAGTTCCCTTAAAGAGGTGCTACATAAATACTTGAATGCATGAAAATACTTAAATGAATGCATACATAAATACATACACACATACATACATTCTTTTGATGTTTAAAGTAGTGTCAGGTTCTGCTCCTCCTTACTTATCATCTATAGTCATATCATGTGCTGCTCTTGAGTCAAGACGTGGATTACGTTCAGCTTCAAAAAGAGACTTTGTTATCAAAAGAACAAATCTACAAATTAGAAACAGAATGTTTGAAGTAGCTGGTCCAGCTGAATGGAACTCATTACCAGAACCAATCCGAAGATCATCATCCTCAATTAATATTTTAAAATCTAAACTTAAAACTTTTCTCTTCTCTAAGTACTATGATTAGTAACTACTAACTACATTGTAATACGTCCTTTGAGTAAGACTCTGTTTTATTAAGGCGCGTTATAAATATAAGTTGTATTGTATTTGTATTGTATTCATACTTCCATACATACATACGCACATGCGTATACAATGATGAAAAAGTTTCCTTCTTTTCTCCAAACCGTCCCTGCTCCCATTCCTGGGTTACCCTATTTTCCTTTGTCGATAAATCGTTCCGCAGTTGGTCATCAATCGTCTCGTCATTAGGCCGTCACTTGCGTCGTCATCAGTCACGTCATGACAGTCAAATGCGCGTCACCCATTACGCGACTTGGCATCGCGACTGCCACACAGATGAGGCAGCGGACGGTCTTCATAAAGCCATTTGTCTTGTGGCTGTCAGCGCCTCCTACCAGACTGCAGAGGCTGCTGCTGCTGCAGATCGGTTCCCGTGAAGATGGATGGCAGTTCCGAAGTATTCACGGTGCAGCTACTGTGACGAGTGCCAAATAAAAACACAACAGTCCGTCATCATCACAATCATCGTCATCGTCAGTGTTACCATCACAGCAGCAGTAAATCACACAGAACTCTCAGCAGATATATCTTATATAGACACACACACACACACACACACACACACACACACACACACACACACACACACACACACACACACACACACACACACACACACACACACACACACACACACACACACACACACACACACACACACACACACACACACACACACACACACACACACACACACACACACACACACACACACACACAAACACACACACACAAACACACACACACAAACATACGCACACACACGCACAAACATACACACACGCACAAACACTCGGCAGATATATCTTATATATACACACATATATCGCTATAGATATCAGTATCTACATGTATATCCGTATTATAGATATCTATCGTATTATATCTATCGTATCTATAGATTTATATAACGCCTCTCGCAGAATAACCTAACCAGAGGTGCTATCAGCACGAAAACCCCTGGGTAAAAGAAACGTCTTCAAAGAGCGAGAGACCGATGAGGAAAACCAGTCATTAGTTCATCCCTTAGTGAGCGGGGAAGGTAATTCCAAGTAGAGGGACCAGCCACAGCAAATGCCCGGCGTTGAGCCAAGGCAGTCCTAGTCCTAGGAACAAAAAGATTAAGCCAATCAGCAGAGCGCAATGAACGAGGTGAGGTTGCAGATAACTATCTATAAGGTAAAGATATCTTCCCACTAACAGTGTGCGGTCAGTGTACTCATCACAGCTGAGATTGCAACTAGATAAGGCGGATGGAACAGATATCTCGAGCCAAATTTAATCGATGGTGGGGATTCGAATCCAGACCTCTCGATTGACAATCCAACATGCTAACCACTACACTAACGGGGGGTGGGGCCCGATAGCGCATTGGATAACATCTGGCGTAGAGAGCGAGAGGTACCGAGTTCGAGCCCCGTAGGGCGGATATGCTTTGTAGGCTGCTATTAGCGCCGTTGTATTGCAGGCTGTCTGTTCTGTTAGTAGTTAAGATTTAAATTGCATAACATGTAAATGTACAGCGCAGCGCGTTTGTCAGGCGCTTAATAAAGAAAAGATTATTATTATAGATTATTAACAAGTACCCTGGGCAGCTGCTAGACAAGATGTCAGAGCCCACTCCTCGCAAAAACATTACTTTTGCTCCTCTAGTTTTTTTAAAGCATCGGCGAAATAGATTAATAGCACTGGTCTGACGTTCATCAAGAATTAGAAGCGCAACCTGTCTCGCATTTCCTGGGAGTCGAGAGAAAACTAGCCACATCTGTCTCAACGCATCTCACTAATAATTCAGCGTTTTAACGCAGTCGCTAATTATCGTGCGGTACCTTCTCCTGTCAGACTGGATGAGATGTGGCCGTTGAAGATGTCATTAAACGTCTCCGGACAATTTTTTTTATCTATAGAGGCATTATTCTTGCATAGGGTAAAAACTAATAATAGGCCAATTGATAGCAGCAGCTGCAAAAAGCAGCAGCAGCAACAACAGCAGCAACAGCAGCAGAAAGCAGCAGTAGTAGTGGTGGTGGTGGTGGTGGTGGTGGCAGTAGTAGTAGTAGTAGTGGTAGTGGTAGTAGTAGTGGTTTAGGTAGAGGTAGAGGTAGTGGTAGTGGTAGTGGTATTGGTATTGGTAGTGGTAGTGCTAGTGGTAGTGGTAGTGGTAGTGATAGTGGTAGTGGTAGTGGTAGTGGTAGTGGTAGTAGTAGTAGTAGTAGTAGTAGTAGTAGTAGTAGTAGTAGTAGTAGTAGTAGTAGTAGTAGTAGTAGTAGTAGTAGTAGTAGTAGTAGTAGTAGTAGTAGTAGTAGTAGTAGTAGTAGTAGTAGTAATAATAAATAGTAGTAGTAATAATAATTATAATAATAATAATAATAATAATAATAATAATAATAATAATAATAATAATAATAATAACAATAATAATAATAATAATAATAATAATAATAATAATAATAATAATAATAATGATAATAATAATGATAATAATTTAATCGTTATTTTAATACTAATAATAAATAGTAACTGATGACAAAATGTGCAACCTACGCTCGACGTGCTCTCTTGTCTACCGTTTTTTAATTGTAATTGTCAATGCTAATTATCTTGCGCCACACCGAAAAAGATCATCAGAGGCGTCTCTGACCTGACAACACAATGTCACGATTTCATTTGCAACGTTTGAATGGCTACTCGTTCCCTGGTTAATAAAATAAATAAATAATAATAATATTCTTTATTGAAACAATCCGGTTGACAAACCGCAACCGGTTACAGTGTACAGTTATGCAATTGAAACAATTCACAAGAACACAAATGACAGAAGATATACATCTTAACTACTAACAGAACAGACAGCCTGCAATACACCTAAGTGTTTGGATTTTTTTCAAACTTCCCTTAACCGGAAGCCGTCAAGTCCTTCACGCATATAATGCGAGACATGGTCAAATGAGAAAATGAAGCCACTAACAAGCCAAGCAGCAGCGTTCGAATTGACCAATACAACCTCACAGGGAAGCCACATAGATGGTTTACAGACTACAGTTAGTACTTAGTAGTAGTCTTCTTCTTTAAGTTCTCTGCCCTTCGGCAGGTTCCAGCCTCCAATGACGCCACTCCCCTCCGTGCTGTGCCCCTCCCCAACTCGCTGCATCCGTCGGCCATCCACCCCAGCATCACCCTCCCCGGCCCCCCTCCCCCTCCCCTCCACTCTCCCCTCCATGACCCCCAGAAGGGAGTCCCCCAACACGTGCCCCACCCAGCTCCTCCGTCCCTCCCCCACTGCTGCCACCAGAGATCGCTCCCCATCAACAACCTGTAGCACCTCGTCATTGCAAGCGTTTCTTAGGGAAATTAGAGAGGTGGTTTCCCGTTGCCTTCCTCTCGGTGTTTTTAGCGAGACACCATCTCCGAGCGTCGATGTCCTTCATCGTCCGTCCTTCCGACTCCTTGTCTCTGGGCTCGCATATACCGGCGAGGACTCGGTCGTCCACCACGCACTTTGTTTCCAACAGGGGTACCACGTGAAGGTGGCGTGGGACATTTGGGTGGCAGAGGCTTTTAGAGACGCTTACCACCCCATTTTCACCCCCTTAGTAGTAGTAGTTTCAGTTTAAACACTCTGTGTGATAACAAAGATCATTATCGTCGCCCTCTCCTTCATCCAGGCTTTGGACTGACACTGCCTGGCACTAAGGCACGGACGTGCAGTGGCGATGTTCCGGCTACAGCTGTGAATCCTGCTGGACATTTGATCTCGTCACGAGCGGAGATTTGAACGGCCTCTGGCGAATGTTTTGGTAATCATAGGCTTAAGTCTGGCCATCTGGCGAATGATCTGCATTCTTTCCGAGATACTGATTGGCCACCTGCCGAAGAATCGACGACATAATTTATAATTATTCATCTTGGTTGCTAAAGCTTTCCCACACAATCATCTTTCATATTGAATTGTTTCATTTTGCATGTACTGTACGTACGTACGTATGTATGCATGTAAACGTGTGTATGTAATGACGTACGTACGTATGTATGTATGTCTGTATGTATTTATGTATGTTTGTACGTATCCATGTAGGCCTATGTATGTTTCTATTGTATGTTTCCATGTATTGACGGTCCTAGCAAACACAAGACGTCGTTAAACACTTTATTTTTTTTTTAAACTAAAAATTAACGACAAATTAATAGAAACATTTAAAACGTTTTGTTGCTCTTCTGTTCAGACAATCATCATCATCATCGTCATCGTCATCGTCATCGTCATCGTCATCGTCATCGTCATCATCATCATCATCATCATCATCATCGTCGTCGTCGTCATCGTCGTCGTCAGCTGCTGATGCCAGCCACTTGGCGGCTTTGGGTGCGAATAAATTATCTCCATTTTCCTCGTTCATAATTTGCTATGCGGCCCATGGGCGTATTTAGGGGGTGGTTTTACGGGTTCAACCCCACCCCAAATAAGTTTCCGAAAAAAATTTATATGCTTTTACATGCGAAATAAAAAAACCTGAACTTTTGCGACCATATTCAACGGAACCCCCTCCCGAAATCTTAAAACCCCTGCGAAATTTTTTCTGGCTACGCCCATGGGGCCCATGCCCGGCACCTGCCTACAGGTCGAAGTGGAGCCCATACAGGACCCAAATTCAAATATGGACATGCAAGGAGCAAACTATCGGAGTCTTCGTTGAACGACTCTGTGAAACAATTGAAACCGTAAATTGTTATCAACAGTCATTAACATTGTTGCCAACGGACGACATTGTATATTGGAACTGACTGACTGAATCGACATAGTATCCGTAACACGGGCAAAGACTGCTATGGCCAAAGCTCGAGCGTTTGCCTTCATTGGATTTGGTCCTGCACTATGGAATGAGGTCTCTCTCTCTCTCTCTCTCTCTCTCTCTCTCTCTCTCTCTCTCTCTCTCTCTCTCTCTCTCTCTCTCTCTCTCTCTCTCTCTCTCTCTCTCTCTCTCTCTCTCTCTCTCTCTCTCTCTCTCTCTCTGTCTCTCTCTCTGTCTCTCTCTCTCTCTCTCTGTCTCTCTCTCTCTCTCTCTCTCTCTCTCTCTCTCTCTCTCTCTCTCTCTCTCTCTCTCTCTCTGTCTCTGTCTGTCTGTCTGTCTGTCTGTCTGTCTGTCTGTCTGTCTGTCTGTCTGTCTGTCTGTCTCTCTCTCTCTCTCTCTCTCTCTCTCTCTCTCTCTCTCTCTCTCTCTCCATCGACACGTTCCTCCATGTTGGCATGGTACTTAGCTGCTGGGGCGCAGTATCCTTATCGCTTTCAGACGCGGTACGAGCTCCGAACACTGGTTCATGAGTTTCAGCTTCCTACTGAAGACGATCACAATTTTATTTCACGAATACTCTTTAAATATATCTACTGAATATCATTCTTTCTAAAGTCACCTACCTTACTGTCTGTATTACTGTTGTAACAAGTTGCGGTATTGTCAGCTCGATTTCGAATAAACGAATTTGATTCATAGATTGTATAAATCTCAGAATTACCGGTGCGACAACACCTGTGGCATAAACTCAGCCGAACTAAGGTTTTTCCAGTCTCGAACCTAGATAAAGGGGTGGGCGACGTTCATACTCATCATGACACAGCCATACATTATCCAGTATTTAGCGACCTCTAACGATTATACCCGTCATGAGGCAGGAAAGAAGGAAAGAAAGATTGAATGAAATAAGGAAGGAAGGAAAGAAGGAAGGAAGGAGGGAAGGATGGAAGAAAAGGAAGAAGGGAAGGAAGGAAAAAAAGAAGGAGGGAAGGAGGGAAGAAAAGAAGGAAGGGGAGAAGGGAAGGAAGGAAAGAAGGAAGGAATTAAAGAAGGAATGAATTAATGAAGGAAGGAAGCAAGCAAGCAAGGAAGGAAGCAAGGAAGCAAGGAAGGAAGGAAGGAAGGAAGCAAGGAAGCAAGGAAGGAAGCAAGGAAGGAAGGAAAAAGGAAGAAGGAAATAGAGAAAGAAGGAAATAGAGAAGAAAGGAAGGTCAATTGCAATTGACTGAAAGCTTTGCACTTGTTCAACGTTCTTCTGGGTTGGCAATCAAAGGAGTCAGACAGAATTGCGACCTCTAGATGCCTATGTACCCATCCCACCCCCTAACCCCAAGCGCTCTGAGACATGCTGCGCTGGGTGAAGATAAGTCCTTCAACGGTGGCGAACATTGTACTTATAGATCCTCTACGACCCCAATAGAAACCCCTCCTGGCCCCTAAATCTTCGCCCCTCTTGTGACCTTCCGATCCGTTCGTTCTTACTTGCTTACTTCTTTGATCTTCTCCACCTTCTCTGCTTTATGGTATACGCTCTCCTCGGACAGTATTCGTACTTAGTACGAAAGTGGCTTCTGTCCTGTCTCTCTGTTTCTCTGTCTGTCTCTCTGTCTACTCTGTACTCTGTATACCTTTCTCTTGGTTACGTCTCTTTGTTTCTTAGTCTCTGTCTCTGTCTCTGTCTGTCTGTCTGTCTCTGTCTCTCTGTCTCTCTGTCTCTGTCTCTCTGTCTGTCTGTCTGTCTGTCTCTCTCTCTGTGTTTGTCTCGCTATATCTTTGTCTCCTTCGCTCTATGTTTACTCATTCTAACTTAACAATATAGTTTGTAGTCCATTCCTACCCTGTCCATTAATCAATTTCACATTATCCGTTTCAATCTTCTCTACCCGTCTCTCTCCTTATGTCTCTCTGAGTCTCTCTCTGTCTTTCTGTCTCTCTGTCCTTCTCTCTGTCTGTCTCTGCGTCTATCTCTTTCTGTGTCTTCACACTCGCTGTCTCTCTCGCTATCTTCTCTATATGTCTCTGTCTGTCTCTGTCTCCGTCTCTCATCTCTCATTCTTATCGTTCACAACCTTTTCCACTCCTTCCTCCTCTCTTCTCTCACTCTTCACAAATCATCTCCTGCGTTCCCTCTCACCCTCCTCCCTCTTCCCATAGACAGCCTTCTCCTTTTTCCTTGCAATTCCACCGTTGATCCATTGTTCGCTTCTTTTTTCCGTGTCTCTCCGAAAAACAATTGTCTAATCCTTGGCAGCAAATAAATTTACTCAAAGAGATCAGATATTTCCACCCACGTTCTCTCTCTCTTCTGAAATCGCATCAACACCAGCGTTGTCTCGTTTTTAGTGCAAACCGCTTCTCTTATCGCATCGTTCGCTTCGTGTTATCAGAACCGAGAGACAATAGATAAAAAAAACAGTCGCTTACATTAAAACAGTCAGCTAATTAATTATATCAACCCACTCAACATTGTTGTGATGGCGTGAATGGTTTTGGTGGTGGACGTTGTAGTGGTGGCGGCTGTGGTGGTAGTGTGTTGGTTGCGGTGGTGATAGTGGTGGATGTGGTGGTTTCTGCGGACTTGCGGTGGTGGTTGTTGCAGAGGTGGTGGTAGTTAATTGAATTTGTTTATTGCACAAAACAGCTTTTGGGTTACAATTATGAAACAGCAAGAATAGTGCAACAGAAGCCAAGAAAAGCTAATAGCTGATACTAAACTTTACCCCTCGTACTTGATTATTATTCATAAATGTATTAGTTACTTAATTAGGAACTAAATAAGACTTAAACAATAGTAAATAATAAGAGTGGTGGTTGTTGCGGTCTTCTTCTTCTTCCTCCTCCTCGTCCTCGTCGTCGTCTTCCTCATCCTCATCATCATACAGTCATCATCATCATACAGTCATCATCATCATCATCATCATCATCATCATCATCATCATCATCATCATCATCATCATCATCATCATCATCATCATCATCATCATCATCATCATCATCATCATCATCATCATCATCACCATCACCATCATCATCACCATCATCATCATCATCATCATCATCACCATCATCACCACCACCACCATCATCATCACCACCACCACCATCATCATCATCATCATCATCATCATCATCATCATCATCACTATCATCCCCTCCTCCTCCTCCTAAAGTTCTCCTCGTCTTCTTCTTTAAATACGAACCTACATCTCGACGGGAGGCAGGTTTCAGCTGACGGTCAAGCCTCTCATACCAATTGACCTACTACCTACGACGTCTTCATCGGTCAGGCTCAGCGTTCGACCCGGAGGATCAACGGCTGAGCTGGTCTTTGGAGAGGTGCCCGCTGTCAATCGCCGAATGTCTACGACGTCACCCGAGACCTGCTCTGTGTACAGCTGCACTATCTGGGGGTGGTTCAAGAGATTTCCAGACGACGTTTCATCATCCGATTCTACGTGCTGCAGAAACCCTGCTGTCATCTATCTGGCCCACCTGCAGGCCCAGTTAGCTACATTGGTAATTAGGATGAGCCAATTATCCGTTCGGAAATCGGATGGGGCCGGATTTTGCACTAATCGGCATTAATCGGAATCGGACATTTCAGAACTACCGATCCAAATACCAAAAAGTAATATTTTTGACAGAAGGCAATTTCTTTTTTTTATTAATACAGAAATAGTAACCTGTTTTTGGCGAGCTCCTGCGGTAATCTTTAATTAAATGGAAGTCCGTATAAATAATAAAATTGTTACTAGACGTGTCGACAAAATGGCGGACAGTGAGGCTTTTCTTATGCCATGCGGTTTCAAACTTTCAAATGGTACTTTCTTTTAAATAGTTCAGTGCATAAACTTTCATTGGAATTACACCTAGCGAGAATATACAAGATTTCGTTTTAATTTCTGTTTCATTAACTATTCGGATCGGAATCGGAATCGGCGAAAATAGCAGGCCAACTATCCGGAATCGGAAATCGGTAAAAAAAAGGCCAATCGGCACATCCCCAATTGGTAAGAGCGTTGGCTGCGCGTCTCATGCGCTTCTGTAAAAGAGAGCGTGCGGATCGCGGTTCGCTTCGCAATGCTGGCTTATTTCAGAGATTTAAATCTCGGGCTATAATAGCACGGTCCTTGCGTAGCGTCCATTCAAACGGGCGAGCGGTGGTGAAGGATCTCACCCGATCAATTCATTGAAAAATGAACAGGGTCGAGGCCATATACGGTCGTCATAGAAAAACGCAAACATTTACATTTACATTTATCTCGGGAATCAGTTGCCTATACAATTACAGCCTATAGCCTTTGTGATGTTTCAAAAGGGGATATATATATATATATATATATATATATATATATATATGATTATCATTTATCCAGCAGATATATTATGGTCTAAGTCACGTGCCTATGCCTAACTCTTTAGACCAGTGCTTCCCAAACTGTGGTCCGCGGACCGGTGCCGGTCCGCGAGACCTCAGCTGCCGGTCCGCGACGTGAGTCAAAACAATGGTCAAAATGTCTCAGAATCAAGAAATGGTTCCACCATATTTTTCATATAGCCTAAAATTTTCATAAATTAAAAGATTCGTCCTACAAGTAAATGTATTTCAGCCAAAATTGTAAGCGAAAACTAGAAATTTTGCTCTTAACATTTGCGATTTTTTGACCGGCAAAGAAACCGGATGTGACGTATGTCCATCGTCTTTAATAATCTGGTCAGTGCATCCGTGAAGAGAAAATAAACACGTCTGCTTCCACATTCAAAACTGTAAGTGCAATTCTAATATATTATAAATTTGAAAATTATAGCAATATATTAATAAACATCACTAGCATATATACACACCCGCACTACTATTAAATAGTAATTTCACTTTGTTTACCCAATTTATAGATGGCGAAGCAAGGCTCAATGGACATGTTTCTTAAGAGGAAAAATAGAAATGTGGAGCCAGAAATAGAAGATTGTTACGATATGTTTCACAATTTAGCTGCAACCATCATAGATGCAGGCGAAGCGCTTGATATCCCATCTCTACGGAAGGTCATCAGTGAGCACTTGACTAATTTAATTGACCGTTTTGAGTTTTACTTTCCGACCGAAGACGATCCTCGGATAGGAACTGGTTGGATCCGAAATCCATTTATAGCATCGAAGGCTCGTTTGACTGTCACTTTGGAAGATAAATTGTTGGATCTAGCTGCTGACGAAGGATTGAAGATGGTTTTCAACACAATGCCATCACTAGCATCTTTTTGGATTCATGTCAAAGCAGAATATCCTGAACTTGCTGAAATTGCTCTGAAAGCTCTTCTCCCATTTCCTTCCACTTACCTGTGTGAGAGTGGGTTTTCGTCCATGAGCATCATTAAGACAAATTATAGGAACAGTATGGATATTCGTTCTCCTTTGCGTGTAGCACTGTCCACAATCGAACCACGACTTGATAAGCTTGCAAGCAGTAAACAGGTCCACCGTTCGCACTAGCTAGTCACTGTTACTGATTATGATTTTAGTTCAGCTAGCATTAACTTGTTTAACACTTGTTTTATACTTAGAACTGTACTTAAATTTGTTACGTTTTCCTAACAATATCCTCTCCTGCCAATTTTACTAAACAATTTGGTACCAAATTCCAAGATTTGTTATGCATTCTTATTAAATGTTATAATACAGATAATTAAGTCTCATTCTAATATAAAATATAACAGCCATTATATTTTTAAAAGTCATAACAAAAACAATTATTAGACTCGCATTTAAAGAGCAATATAGTCATAGACTTGGCTAAACATGCATTTAAATCAATTTTAATATATATTTGAAGAACTTAGGTGATCGAAGAAGATATAGGCTATAAGCAATAAATTGGGCACCGGTCCTTCAGCTGTCTGAAAAATTCCTGCCGGTCCGTGACACTGAAAAGTTTGGGAAGCACTGCTTTAGACCATGGATCTTGCAATGGGTTTATTGTTAACGATATGAAAGGGTTCTGAATTTTTAAGCCAGTATAAGCAGCCGAGATTTGAAGCATGACTCAGAAATGTGCATGCAGAACGTGCAAGCTTACATATGGCTCCATGGCTTAGTTGGTTAAAGCGCCTGCCTAGTAAGCAGGAGATCGTGGGTTCGAATCCCACTGGAGCCTTTTCTGTCAGACTTTTACCAAACTAGTGTTTGACGTATTTACTACTAAATGTTACGAAGGCTTAACGAAATTTTGTATCAAATAGCGGGCGCGGTGGTGTAGGGGTATGTTCGGTGCCTTGCAGCTGGAGGGTTGCGGGTTCGAATCCACCTCAAGCCGCCGCGTAGGGACCCTGGCAAGTCCTTCACTCGCAATTGCTCATGCGCTTCGGCGTGAAACTCCGATTCAGTGTCCGCGCTGTAGTCGGGAGCGCCTCTGAGTAGAAATCTTGAAGGGGCGCTATATAAATATCTGAAATAAATAAATAAATAAATATGGCTCCATGGCTTGGTTAGTTAAAGCTGCCTGGCTTATCAAGCAGGAGGTAGTGGCTTCGAAGCTATCACACGCCTTATCAGTCCGACTTTTGGTTTACGCTGCCTTGATGAGTCGTTTTCTATTTTATACAACATTATAGTTTAGCCTAATATATGAGCAGCTATCTTAAACGGACTCGACAACCTCAGGGACAAAATGTTTGCGTCTCTGCAGTGTACGCTTCTGTATTTGTGCCAGTCTCTGTCTCTGTCCGCCTGTGTCCTTTGTTAAATACTTGTCTGTTCCTCTGCATATCTGCTACTATTCGTGTCTGTGTGACACTGTGTGTGACATTGTGTGTGACACTTTGTGTGTGACACCGTGCGTGTGACACTGTGTGTACAATGTTTGTCACACTGTGTGTGACACCGTGTGTGACACTGCTCATGGCACTGGGTGACACTGTGTGTGACACCATATGTCACACTGTGTGCGTGACACTTTGTGTGTGTCTCTCTCTTCGTGCGTCAGTGTGATATCCCATTTGACCCCTCTGCATACCATTGACCCCTCCAGAAGGCCACCGTCGCCCTACGCTGCAACAGAAGCCATCTAGCGAATGGATCGTAACCATCAATGGCCCAGATGTGGGAGAGAGGTTGCTGTTGCTGCTGTTGCTGCTTATGATGACCCGGTCACACTCCGCTTACAAATCCATCATTTACAACAAATCACCCTCTCAGAATTCTTGCAATAATATTCGCACACGCACACGCAAACGTACACACACATACAAAAACTCACACACGTGTATATACAAATTATATATATATCGTTTAGAGCGTGTTTAATGTATGTATATATATATACACACAGTATAGTGTCCATATGGCTTATAGGCTATATACATCGATATCGTGTTGTGCAAATGTTGAAATGTATATTATCTCGTGGAGTATTTATAGTTTATGTGAACAATGTAATGCCCATGTTCATATATGCCCTCCTCCCCACAAAGGCATTCGCAATTTCGCACGCTAGTTCGGCCAGATATCCCGTCTGGGAAAAATACCATGTAGCTCCCCGTTAGCTACTGGCCATGAAAGCAATCGCATAAAACTTTCCAGATATGAGAACTGTTCCATAGAATACTATAGGCTACTGCCTTTTCTGGACATTTTGCACTCAATGTTCTTCGTAGGTAATCGAGCATACTTTTAATAAAAGCGTCCCTCTGCGATTCAGAGGTACTGCCGACCCAAGTCATTGCTATCACTAACAAATAAAATGGACTTCAGGCGTTCCGGAACACAGCCTTTACACAGGTAGAAAGATATCTCCAGTGTTCGCAATCAAATGAAGAGACGAAAACGAAGACGAAGAAGAAGAAGAAGAAGAAGAAGAAGAAGATGATGATGATGATGGCGAAGATGAAGAAGAAGAAGAAGAATATGATGATGATGAAGGAGGAGAAGAAGAAGAAGAATATGATGAAGAAGAAGATGATGATAATGAAGAAGAACAAGAAGAATATGACGATGATGAAGAAGAAGAAGAATATGATGAAGAAGAAGAAGAATATGATGATGAAGAAGAAGGAGGAGAAGGAAGAGGAAGAGGAGGAGGAGGAGGAGAAGAAGAAGATGAAGAAGAAGAAGAAGAAGAAGAAGAAGAAGAAGAAGAAGAAGAAGAAGAAGAATATGATGATGACGAAGAAGAAGAAGAAGAAGAAGAAGAAGAATATGATGATGATGAAGGAGGAGAAGAAGAAGAATATGATGATGATAAAGAAGAAGATGATGAAGAAGAAGAAGAAGAAGAATATGATGATGATGAAGAAGAAGAATACGAAGAAGAAGAAGAAGATGATAATGAAGAAGAATATGATGATGATGAAGAAGAAGGAGGAGAAGGAAGAAGAAGAAGAATATGATGATGATGAAGAAGAAGGAAAAGGAAGAGGAGGAGGAAGAGGACGAGGAGGAGGAGGAGAAGAAGAAGAGGAAGAGGAAGAGGAGGAGGAGGAGGCAGAAGAGGAGGAGGAAGAAGAGGAGGAGCAGGAGCAGGAGCAGGAGCAGGAGCAGGAGCAGGAGCAGGAGATGATGAAGAGCAGATTCCTAATCTTACTCCGAGAGGCATCTATGGTTATGAGGTGTAAATGAAAATGTAAATGTACAGGTTTTTTATTATAACGACGACCATATATTATGGCCTCGATCCTGCTCATTTTTCAATGAATTGATCGGGTGAGATCCTTCACCACCGTTGCCCGTTTGCATAGGCGCCAAGCCATTGAAGGTCCCCCGTGTACGGACCCTGCTAGTCCGAGATTCAAATATCTGAAATAATCGAGCATCACTGAGGCGAACTTCGATCCGCACACTCTGCTGCACAGAGACGCACGGGACGAAAGCTACTACGCTCTTACCAATGTATACAGCTAACATGATTCATTTTGACTTCGGCGTCTGAATTCACGACCAGTTTCCTTTGGCCCTGATTTTCCGCCTCACAGCACATTCAGTGTACTCACCCTATGGCTGAATTAACTTGGTCAATCAATCAATCAATCAATCAATCAATCAATCAATCAATCAATCAATCAATCAATCAATCAATCAATCAATCAATCAATCAATCAATCAATCAATCAATCAATCAATCAATCAATCAATCAATCAATCAATCAATCAATCAATCAATCAATCAATCAATCAATCAATCAGTCAGTCAGTCAGTCAGTCAATCAATCAATCAATCAATCAAACAATCAATCAATCAATCAATCGAAAGAAACGAATACTCATTAGGAATTTTCTTTGACCTTGCTAAGGCTTTCGATACGGTTGATCATGGCATTCTATTGCGCAAATTAGAAAGATATGGTATACGTGGTACCCAACTCCACTGGTTCAATAGTTACCTAGAAGATCGCTTGCAATGTGTCTACTGTAATGGTCTTTTCTCTGATCTAAGAGCTATTAAATTTGGGGTTCCTCAAGGATCTAACTTAGGCCCTCTGTTATTCCTCATATACATAAATGACCTCCCTAATGTCTCATCCCGCTTATACTTTATATTATTTGCAGATGACACGAACGTATTCTACTCCCATAGTTCTCTGGACACCTTATTCCAAATTGTAAATGCTGAACTATCGCTTGCAGCTGATTGGTTTTGTGCCAACAAACTTACTCTTAATTTAAATAAGACGAATTTTATTTTGTTTAAGTCTCATAGGAAAATTTGTCCCTCGCAGTATCCTATACTAAGTATTAATGGGACTCCTCTCTCCCGAGTTGAGTCCACAAAATTTCTGGGAGTTTATGTGGATCAGCACATGACATGGAAAGATCACATAAAAAGTATCTCCTCCAAAATTGCTAAAAACACCGGAATCATTGCCCGTACTGCACATATCTTGCCTCCATCCATTCGTTTAAAATTGTATTACTCTCTAATATATCCTTATTTAGCTTATTGTAATCTAGTATGGGCCTCAACCTACACTACAAGGTTACAAAGACTGATAACTTTGCAAAAACGGGTGATTCGTATAGTGGCTGGTACTACTTATGGATCTCATACCAACCCTCTATTTGTTAACTTTAAAGTATTAAAATTAGAGCAGCTCAGGCTGTACCAAATCGGTGAATTTATGTACAAGTACAACCGAGGCCTACTACCTCCAGTGTACAAGGGATTCTTTAATCTTGCCTCAGAGGTTCACTCCCACTTAACAAGAAACTCCGTAAATTATAGAAGTGTCTTTGCCCGCTCTAACACTCGTCAGTTCTCAATAAAATCTATTGGTGCCACTACCTGGAATAAAATTCCTCAAGAAATCAGAAAATCTCCCTCACTTGCACTGTTTAAGAATAAGCTTCGCACTTATTTAGTTGAAGATGATTATTAATGCTTTGATGTATTAATCTTTTATTTCCATGTGTTTAACTGCACTTCCCACTCATTCCTTTTACTTTCGATATTTAGTTTAAATTAGTTAAGGTTAGTTAAGATTTTTTATGTTAATCAAGTCAACAACTGTTATACTTAGTAAAGCATCTTTCGGTCGCCACATATTCTATTGAAATTACATAGAGGTGTCCCTACTTAGCGGGATCTTTGATCCCTTCAGGGCCTTCCCTTGTGGCATTCAACAATCCATACTTAAAAGTGCAATCTGATTTGTAATATTATTGTTTATCGTTGTTTGGCTACAAATAAACGATTGATTGATTGATTGATCAATCAATCAATCAAACAATCAATCAATCAATCAATCAATCAATTTTCGTTTATTCCGAACACCAGACTGACAGAACGCAGCTTGTTACATTAAGTAGTTAGTTGTATGTTTATATAATTATGTGTTCATTTGTATGTCACCTTATCACGTCTGTGTATCTTTTGATTTAATATGGAATGTTTCATTGAGAATATGTCTTTTTATCCATCTAGTTTAACTTACGGAAATCTTGCTTGAATATATGTAACTATGTTTGAGCCACAGGCTAAAAAGTCAAATCTTGCGACGACTCATTCGATCACTTACAATCATTCAATCGTCATGAAACTTGGCAGATAGACTCGCCCTCGCAGACATTTCATTCTATAAAAATTTCAGCTCCCCCAAAAAGGCTAGCTTATAGAATCGGGGACTCAACTTTTCGAATCGGGGAATCCCCTTTTCCGATACGCAGCGTTTTCATTGGCCGCAACAAAAGCGGGCGCGCTGCCTCATTAAACGAACGCTATGTCGTAAAATGAACGCGTACTATATATTTGTAGAGGTAACTGCTTCGTAAGACGCATTATAGGATACTAGATGGATATAGCAAAAAACTTTGTTTTTACGGGCTGTATTTTATTATCCATCTAGTTTAACTTACGGAAATCTTGTTTGTTTGCTTGTTTGAGCCAGAGGCTAAAAAGTCAAATCTTGCGACGACTAATTCGATCACTTACAATCATTCAATCGTCCTGAAACTTGGCAGATAGACTCGCCCTCGCAGACACTTCATTCTATAAAAATTTCAGCTCCCCAAAAAAGGCAAGCTTATAGAATCGGGACTCAACTTTTCGAATCGGGGAATCCCCTTTTCCGATACGCAGCGTTGCCATTGGCCAGCGTTGCCATTGGCCGCAACAGAAACGGGCGCGCTGCCTCATTAAACGCACGCTATGTTGTAAAATGACCGCGGACTATTTTCAGAGTACACGTTATAGGATACTAGATGGATATAGTAAAAAACTTTGTTTTTACGGGCTGTATTTTATTATCCATATAGTTTAACTTGCGGAAATCTTGCTTGCTTGCATGCTTGAATGTTTGAGCCACAGGCTAAAAAGTCAAATCTTGCGACGACTAATTCGATCACTTACAATCATTCAATCGTCGTGAAACTTGGCAGATAGACTCGACCTCGCAGACACTTCATTCTATAAAAATTTCAGCTCCCCAAAAAAGGCTAGCTTATAGAATCGGGGACTCAAATTTTCGAATCGGGGAATCCCTTTTTCCGATACGCAGCGTTGCCATTGGCCAGCGTTGCCATTGGCCGCAACAAAAACGGGCGCGCTGCCTCTTTAAACGCACGCTATGTTGTAAAATTAACGCGGACTATATATTTGTAGAGGTAACTGCTTCGTAAGACGCATTATAGGATACTAGATGGATATAGTAAAAAACTTTGTTTTTACGGGCTGTATTTTATTATAATACTCTAATAAAACAATTATGGAGATTTAATTTGTTCAGTGTACCTATTATGACTGTGTTGTTACATTGATATGCTGTTTACGTTCTATGAAAATCAATAAACACATTGATTGATTGATTGATTGAGAAATGAAGTTGGTGGTACGGCTAAGCAAAAAAATTCCAGAAACCTTTCTACCTTGGATTTGAAATAAAATCTCTCGGTCTAGCACGCAAATTACAGTGGTATCTCTCTCGCACAACATCGGTATCATTTCGAAGAAGAATAAATAAAACAATATCCCATTTGACAGTAGAAACAACTAATATCCTTGACTGTCACAACGCCTCAATCAAACAATCCATTTGGCCGTCGTGGTGACACATAGCTTCCGGGGGGTGAAGTTGTGTCCAAATAATAATTATTGCTATTGGTTCACGTGACCGATGACGTCAGACGGCTGCAGTGAAGCTGATCTATTAATAGAATCGAGCGATCTGTTTCGGGAAAGACAATTGGTGCGCGACATCATTATTCCACTATAAAACAGATTCGGAGTATAAGTATGTATGGATATCCGATAGCTCCCAAAAATTATTGGGATTTAAAGTATGCCAGTCATGGGCGTAGCCAGAAAAAATTTCGGAGGGGTTATAAGATTTCGGGGTGGGGGTTCCATTGAAAATCGTCGAAAAAGTCCATTTTTTTAATTTTGCATGTATAAGCATATAAAAATTTTTCTGAAACTTATTTCGGGAGTTTGAACCCGTAAAACCACCACTTAAATACGACCATGATGTCAGTACTATTTCCGTATTTACATGCATAATTTTACTCGGACAATATCTCGTGCATGCGGTCTTGGCAACGAAAGTAGGCGAAGGCGGACATATCTTCACCTCGGACACTATGTAGCATCACACCGTGAGAGGGAGATATTGCAACGATTGGTCGACAGCGAATGTACTTGTAGCTCTCCGTCACCTCTATGATCCACCAGCAGCGAGAGACACAGAGACACAGAGGCAGACATACAGTTACAACGAACCAGATGCACACATAGATGCAAGAGGGGGTTCCCTGTATAGTCAAAGACATATTCGTACAAAGAGACTTGTCAATGGAGATATTCTTCTGGTCAGTTAAAGTGCTTGTATTGTATTGTATTGTATTGTATTGTATCTATCAATTTATATAGCGCATCTCGCAGTGCACACCAATCAGAGGCGATGTAGTTGTGTATGCACTTGTGTATACGTATGTGTATGTGCTTATGTGTATGCGTATGTGTGTCTGTATCTGTGTATTATGTTGCTGCCTACTTATTGGTTTGTTTACTTGTTATGCTGTTGTTGACTTTGGTTGTTTACAAACATTAGTTAGGTGTAAGCGTGTGCTTGTAGTCTTGAGTAGTTCGATCATACACCAGCCCTACACGCTCGTACATCCACAGCCACACACCCCGTCTCATACACCCCGTCTCACACACCCCGTCTCATACACCCACCCCACTCCACATGCATACGCTAACCCACACACACCCACTGCCACCCTAACCCACCCACCGTTCCCCACACCACCCACTTACATACGGATACACATAAAATCTAGTGATTTATATAACGCCGTTATCGTCATAATGCCCTTGACAACAATCGATGGTCGCTTTCGAGTTAAATCACAATCAGGAATCGTAATCGATAGGAGGAGCCATGGCAGGTTGAGATCCAGTGGATGAGAGAAACCAGAAGGCTGAAATTCAGAAGCCAGGCTGAAATTAGAAGCTAGACTGAAACCAGAAGCCAGGCTGAAACCAGAAGCAAGGATGAAACCAGAAGCCAGGCTGAAACCAGAACCAAGGCTGAAACCCGGAAGCCAGGCTGAAACCAGAAGCTAGGCTGAAACCAGAAGCCAGGTTGATACCAGAAGCCAGGCTGAAACCAGAAGCAAGGCTGAAACCAGAAGCCAGGCTGAAACCAGAAGCTAGGCTGAAACCAGAAGCCAGGCTGAAACCAGAAGCTAGGCTGAAACCAGAAGCTAGGCTGAAACCAGAAGCCAGGCTGATACCAGAAGCTAGGTTGAAATCAGAAGCCATGCTGAAACCAAAAACCAGGCTGAAATCAGAAAGCAGACTAAACTAGATGCCAAGCTGAAAAGAGAAACCAGGCTGAAACCAGGCTAAACCAGAAACCAAGCTGAAACCAGTAGCCAAGCTGAAACAAGAAGCCAAGCTGTAACCAGAAGCTAGGCTGAAACCGGAATCCAGGCATGCTGGAAATCTCATTCAATGCGACGTACAAACATATTTTTTTATTTTTTATGTTCGTTTGGGGAGCGGAGGGGTCTTGGTCATATTCGATTCGTGGGCGAGCGAAGGGTTGGCATATCACAGCGCAGTTGAGGCGCAGCTGATAGGGGCAGACAACCAACTATCTGCCATGAATACCAACTATCCACCACTTAACCGAGTTGTGTACGCATGCATACTTAAGCACGCACCCACCCAGCCAGACGTACGATCTGTCAATATGAGGCAGGAAGACAGAGAATGACAGATGCACAGAAAAGCTGAGACAAAGGGATGGAGAGATAGGGGAGAGGGAGAGGGAGAGGGAGAGGGAGGTGGAGAGAGGGGAGGGAGAGGGAGAGGAGAGGGAGAGGGAGGGAGAGGGAGAGGGAGGGAGAGGAGAGGGAGAGGGACAGGGAGAGGGAGAGGGAGAGGGAGAGGGAGAGGGAGAAAGGTAGAGATGGAGAGAGGGAGAGAGGGAGAGATGGACAGATGGAGAGAGAGAGAGGGACAGGGACAGAGAGAGAGAGAGAAGTAGAGAAGGAGAGAGAGAGAGAGAGAGAGAGAGAGAGAAAGACGAAGTACGGCGATGAATGAAAGTGAACGAAGATAGACAGTGACGCAGTGAGACCGGAGAGGATGGAAAAGAGACGGACACTGACAGCCAGGAATACGCACACAGACAAGCACAGACACAAACAGACACATAGACAGACACACAGAGAGACGCAGACAGACACACACCCACAACGACACACAGATACACATAGACAGTCACACAAAGACAAATACGGACGATCACACAGACAGACATACACTCGCAGACATGCGATGACGCACACACCTACACACACAGACAGACAACAAACAACACTGACACACAGGCAACTAAACACACACAGAGTCAGAGACCCACGCAGACAGTCACGCAGAGAGACGCGAAGAGAGTGATACCAGCGCCGCCGCTGAACGTACAAATGTTTGTCATGTAAGACCAGAAAGACCGCGAACGGCTGAGGATAAATAGATTCAGCATCCATCGACTTCATCATCAGCAGCATCATCCGCAGCTGCTGCTGCTGCAACCATCGAATGGAACTGGATGCAGCACGTGATCCGTATCTTCCGCCACCACCGAACACATCACAGCTGAGCAAACACCCCAGAAACGAGAGTTGCCTCCACGGAGATATGTCTCCGCGCCGCATCAGCGCTCGTGAATAAGCTGGTGCCCTACGATTACGTTGACTCCACAACAGATCTATACAGCGATAGATAGAAGAGAAACAGATCCGAGAATATGATCGATTTAAAACAGATTCCCTAGCACCGTTCGGTCGTTGGAAGACTTCTCTTCATCTTCTCCACCTCTTCTTCATCTTCTCGACCCCTTTGCCCCGTTTGCCTTCAGTCCCTCTGGTCAGATGGTCAGTCCGGTCAAGCACGAGGTACTTAACGCAGACCTCTGGACAGGAGTCGTTCTACTGGTCGCCGTCGTATGCAAAATGACGATTGGTAAGCTTTGGTTTCGTATTGTATTGCATTGTATTTAGGGGTGGGCAACGATTAAAAATTTTAATCGAAATTAATCGCACGATTAAAAGTTTTAATAACGCGATTAATTTTTATCGCATGTCACAATGGATAACAAATAGGCTACAACTACAGTACTCTACCGACTCTGAGTAGTAAAGTTAAATATGCGCTATATAAATGCTTGCAGTCAATAAACAAAAAGCAAACATGCTATTTACTTTTTAGTTCTTACTTTAAAGTTTAAAGTTTAAACTGATCGGTTTTATCAAGAATTGTTTTAGCTCATTTCTCGAAATAATTGAGCGCAGTCGCGTTAACAGTCAAACTGCGTTAAAAAATGTAATCGCGTTAATTAATTAACGCATTAATCGCGTCAATAACGCGTTAAATGCCCAGCCCTAATTGTATTGTATTTAGAGATTTCTAAATCGCCTCTCAGAGTACGACCTAATCAGAGTCGCTCCCAGTGTGAAAAGCCTCGAAAGAAAAGAAAAGTCTTAAGAGTACGGGCAGAGACAGAAGTACTACTACCAGTAAAAATTCGTAGCTCAGTAGTGCACGTCTTAAGTAACACTAAGTAGCGTAGGCTATGCGTAAGCGCTCGTGAATAAGCTGGTGCCCTGAGCTTGGATTTCGTGTGGCGCTTTAGAAGTTTGGAATTTACGATTGCATTACGAGGCGTGAACTTTATTGTGACGGTGGTGTTCGATCAAGGGTGGTGGTGAAAGACACGGTGAGCGCTATAACTATTTGTCACCGTCCTGCTAAATTCGTATGTAGGGGAAGGAGAGGGAGGAAGTAAGAGCTTGGTCACCAACACTTTATGATGCAAAGCTATAAGCCGTTGAACTTGTGTCGCGAGTATTTTGAAACCAAAGTTCGACCGTACGTTACAGCAGAAAATAGCGTACGCGTACGGTACGTAATTTACTAAAAATAATAGCGTACGCGTACGGTACGTTCGTATTCCGTACGTATGAGCAGCCTTTAATATTAGTTGCTTCTCGTGACGTCACATTTTGTCTCCTCATTTCTCGTCGTTTTTTCTCGTCGTTATTACGTCACTTTACAGTTCTTATTTGTAGTTCCGTTTCAGCGAAGAGGTAAATTATTATTTTGTTTTTATTTTGTATAATTTGATTATTTTATCTACAGAAATAAAACAGGCTGACGAATTGTTTTAAAACGTTTTCCATTCTTTAATTTGTAATTTTGTTATTCCTTGTTAATTCTATAATAAAAAAATATAAAAATTAGCGTACGCTATTTATTAATTTAGCCAAAAAATAGCGTACGCGTACGGTACGCATTTCAGCAGAAAAAATAGCGTACGTTCCGTACGTACGGTCGAACTTTGTTTGAAACGTTGGTCTTAATGCAGTATTAACTGATTTCAAATCATGACAAATAATATGTCATGCATCTTTGTAATCTACATGTAGATAATGACATCCTTGCCATGTATCAATTGTTAACTGGAATCCGTTGGTTGGCTCTACGTGTGTGAGTGGGCACGCCAGTGTGGACTCTTTTTCTAGCTTTCCGTGTATTGTTTTGCTACCTGATGTAATGGTCTAGTTGCAAGCGACATTAAACATCATAATATTATAGGTAGCACAGAGAAAGCGCTCCTCCTCCTCCTCCTCCTCCTCCTCCTCCTCCTCCTCTTCCTCCTTCTCCTCCTCCTCCTCCTCCTCCTCTGCTTCCTCCTCCTGCTTCTCCTTCTCCTTCTCCTCCTCTTCTTCTTCTTCTTCCTCCTTCTCCTCCTCTTCCTCTTCTTGTTCTTGTTCTTCTTGTTCTTGTTCTTCTTGTTCTTCTTTCTCCTCCTCCTCCTCCTTCTCCTGCTCCTCCTGCTCCTGCTCCTGCTCCTCCTCCTCCTCCTCCTCCTCCTCCTCCTCCTCCTCCTCCTCCTCTTCTTAGCACAGTGAAGCGTAGTGGAGCCACGTCTTAGCCCGATCATCCGTAGCCGCATTATTATCTCTGACCTCTCTGATTTTGATCTCTCATGCTCTATAATATGATAGTTTATAGGTTATCGGCAACGATTGCAAATTCACTTCAAAGCGACCATCAAACGGTGCTTCATGTGTTCTAAAAGCGACTCAGTGGCAGTCCGTTGATCAAACTTGTCTACAATGTCTAGACTAGAATTAGAACTGTATCACAGTATCATGCCATGCGAACGGTGAGAACTGTTAAAAATATATTCACCTATTTTAATTAAGTGTGATATTCGCCCTATATATACAAGTGAAAATAGTCCTGTATTATGTCATACGGACGGTGAGAACTGTAGGCCTACAAAAATAATTACACACCTCTTTTAAGTGTCGTACTCGCCTTATATCTAGGGGAAAGTAACCGTTATCCTGTGTTGTCTTGTCTTATCGATCCGAGGGTTGGTCGCTCCATGGACAAGACTAGTCTTCTCCACCTCTTTCTATCTTCCGTCTCCGTCAACAATCGATGAAAAGGCATATTCATCCACATGCTGATGTTGTTAAGCCATCCTATTCTCGGTCTTCCCCGTGTCCTTGCTCCTGGTACAGTTCCCTGTATGATCTCCTTTTCCAGGCAGTTTCCCTGTTTCCTCATCAAATGCCCAAAGTATATAAGTTTCCTTCTTTTAATCTGATTGAGTAGACTTCTTTCCGTTCCTGTTTTCTCTAACACCCACTCATTTGTTCTTTTTTCTATCCATGACACTCTCAGCATCTGTCTTAGGCTTTTCATTTCAAACGCATTTATTCTTTCTTCCTCTTTTTTCTTGATAGTCCAACTTTCACACCCGTATGTTGCCACTGGCCATACCAAAGCCCTCATGAGTTTCATCTTTGTATCCATCTTTATGTTATGGCTTTTCCATAATTGTTTCAACGTTGTTATTGTATTAAGACCTCTAGCCAACTTCTCTCTTATATCCTTGACGTCTGCTGCATCTTCCGTTATCAAAGATCCCAGATATCGGAATGTGTCTACTTGTTCCAACCTTACTCCTCTAATTTCTATGTTGCACATTTTCCCTTTTTGTGTCATCACTTTTGTTTTATTCATCCTGTGTTATTTCAATAATAAAGTCGTACTGTGACAGACGCTCTAGAAATCCGTAAATGAAATACAATACATAAGAAAACGGTGAAACTGTAAAAAAATAATTACCCACCAATACTCGCCTATATGGTGAGATGGTTGAATGGTAACACGCTGGCTCGAAGATCGGAAGGACTTGGATTCGATACCCGCTTGCCCCATAAAGTTGACTCAGTCTTCCAATTCCTAGGGGTGACTGTAAAGTGTAAAATGAGCATTAGGACAGATAGGCGCCTTGCAGGCTGCCATGCTGTTAAATTCAACTCCTGTTAAACTTATCGTAAACTACTACTACCATGTGATGTAATCTTACTGCGCACTTGTCAGTCTGAATTAATAAACGAATATCATCATCGTCGTCGTCGTCGTCGTCGTCGTCGTCGTCGTCATCGTCATCGTCATCGTCATCGTCATCGTCATCATCATCATCATCATCATCATCATCATATAAGTGAAAGTTGTCCTGTATTATGGCATGCAAACGTTTCGAACCATTAGAGATAATTTCTGTCGGACATCAATGGCCCTTTTAGCCATAAGATATCGTTCAACGTAAACTGTGGATCCATCTAGACTAGACAAGATTGGACAGGATTATTATATAGATTAGATCATGCAGATAGGATTTTCTCAGCCATTCGAAACCATCTGGCCTTCAGCCGAAAACCATCTCTGCATATCTTTGTTCGATTTGATAAACTGCATCGGCTTCATTCCCTAATCCCGTTCGTTCCCAAAGGTTTCCATGGACACCGAATTTCCAGGATTTTCCCCTGGACGCATTCGCAGATTCGTGTTTTCAAGTCTCCAGACCATCTATCTCTCCACGTCCTGTGTGATAATCCCTCTGTCATTTATCCTCTGCCAAAATATGGAATTAAATAGATGCAAACATTACGGACAGCGGTAAGTCTCGGTGTAAAAATATCTATCTATTCAGCTTAGAAATGGCGGTTCGCTGGGCTTTATACGCGTTGGACAGATACTAAGAGTGTCAGAGTTTACTATAGAAATGTAAATGTACACGTTTTAATATAGCGACCTTACATGGCCTCGACCCTGATCATTTTACAATGAATTGATCGGTTAGATACTTTACCACCGCTTGCCATTTGAATGCACGCCACGCCATTTAAGGTTTCCGTGCACGGTCCTTGCTATAGTCAAGTACTTAAATCTCTGAAGTAAATCAGCATCGGGAGGCGAACCGCGATCGCACGCTCTCGATCCTACATAAAATAGTATCATGGGACTCAGCATACGCTCGAAACAATATTTAGTTAATATAATAATAATAATATTTATTCTTTAATCAAACGCCTGACAAACGCACTGCGCTGTACATGTACATGTTATGACGATTAAACAATTCACAAGAACCGAAATTACAGAAGACATGAATCAACAAATCAACAAAGTTGCAGCCATACAAGGCGCAAGCTCATTGTACTTTTGTACTATTGCTTCCACCTAGGGAATGAAGGTATGAGCTAAAAAAACCAGGGTGCCTTACGGGATTCGAACCGCGTCCATGAGCACTTCAGGCAAGAGTGTTATCCTTTATACTATCCCCTCCCCAGTTAACTGGGCCAGTCTTACAGTTGCACTACAGGCGATATTCATGGGACATGACTAACTCTTATTCCCAGCTTAAATCTGGCCTACGCGGGAGTAGTGGGCTACGGCGGTATTCATGAGACAGGTTCAACGCTCTACTCTGCGATTAACGCTACTCCGACTCTGAGGTAGGAGTAAGTCCTCTATTCACAGCTTAAAGGCGATTAACAAAATGGCGGCCGTCGTTGTTCGTTGCATTCGACGACGTTTTAGACAGCAATAAGTGTTTAAGAGAATCTGTAATTAACTCGTTTCGTTCGCCAACGGCGACCTTTAAATTGCCTTTCATTTCGCCGTCACAAAATGTTAAAATTTGACGAGATTTCTGACGATGTTGCATTCGAAGTGCCGCATCTTTCCGTTAGGCATTGATCTGTCCCAACTTCACCGTAGCTCTTGCGCATGCGCGATCAACGATAACCACTGAAATATTGGGAAAACCCAGCGTAAGCGCACTTTACGCCCAGAGTAACTAATCGGCCGTCTACGCCTGTTTATGAATACCGACTACGAATAAGTTTTATTCAGAGAATAGTTATTCCCAGAGTAGGCGTTACACCCGGAGTAGCTTACTCCTGCCCCATGAATATGGCCCCTGTTCTCAGATTCGATAATATTTAGGTCACCAGAGGCTTATTCCCCCGGCGGATTTGTGTCATGCCCTACTGAGGGCTGTGTTTTGCCATACGAATGTTCAGAACTGTTCAAAATAATTTCTTCCGACGTCAAAGGCCTTTGTTACCATAAGATGTCGTTTAATTGTGGATCATATGCTCGCCTGATTGGATAAAGATTATCTACAGTGCACAATATCTAACGTCTTCCATTTTCTCGCATCGCTGGATACATTCAAATCATAGCTCAAAGGCCATCTGTTAAAACTGTCATATGACTATGATAGATTGTCTAACTCATGATGTACTAAGCCGTTTTCTTCGGGAAGCGGGTGTGCTGCGGCGCTATATAAATCGTCTTATTTTTTAAAATTTTGCATCAGTTACGTGGAAATTTGTGAAACTACGGAAATACTTTCCGAGTAAATAAATATGATTTTATTTTATTTTAGTAAGTTTACCCACGAACTCCTTCTTCCACCATCCACCCGTAGTGAACTTCCCCCTCTCTGTTGTAGGCCTATTAATAATTATGTTCTAATAGAAACACAAGACGCTATCATAGCCGTTTTAATCCACAAGCGGACAATCTCACACGCAGATCGTTTATTATAAGAATGTTATACTCTAAATGTATGTACACCGAAGTGCGGATATGCAATTGGTTTAATAAAGAATATTCTTACTTACTTAGGCCTACTTATCTGTATCTATATATATCCGCAGAAGTTTCTTCGACTTTTTGTTCCGGTGAAACAAGTGTTGGCTATTGTTTCTTCAAACGGCGCCATGTTGCTGTCATCGTCCGCCGTGCTAACAGCTGTGTCGTCTCCCTCCGCGGAGACTCCGCCGATCCGCCTTTCCCCTCACCCGCACACCCACCCGCCGGGGCGTCGTCGTTGGGATGGCCATGGAGAGGGAACCCTGACCTTGCGATGCATACGGTTGCCTCCTTAATTTGAGGGTCTGATCGAATTGGCCAAATCGATTCCCTAATGAAGCACCCTTCTTCACGAGAGGCGCATGCTTGATGAGGGCGAGGCGCCTCCTCTGACTTTGGTGCCCCATCGCCACTCTCCCCATATAACTTTATATATATATCACCATATATATACATATATAATATATATATATAATATAGATAACTTTATATATATCACCATGTGTGTATATATATATAATATATATGGTCTCTATATATACACAGGGTATAGATATATGCCTATGTCTGTAATTATGTAGTGTCAGATATAGACTATATTGTGAAATATATATTTATATACATGCACCTATTTATAGAAGACAAATATTGGTCTATATGTATTGTGAGATATATAGGGCTACATGTGTGTACGTGTGCCCGTGTGTGTGTTTGTGTGTGAGTGCGTGTGTGTGTGTGTGTGCATGTGTGTGTGTATGAGTGTGTATGTGTGTTGTGTGTGTGGGTGTGTGGGTGGGTGTGTAGCTATATATGCTTCACTTGGGGTCCATAATATTATTTTTATAAATTCATACATGCAGTATATATAATAATAGATGAAGGATAAATAAGGGTGGGTGGGTGCGTGGGTGAGTGACTTTGGCGCGAGTGGTTCTGTGTGTGTGCGTGTGTTTGTGTGTTTATTATGGAAGAGACGAAGTGTATGCAATAGAGCCGAAAATGGATGTCGACAGGGTATAGATCTTTCACAGACAATTCCGAAACCTTTCTACATAAATCTATAGTCGCTGAAGTGACGAGTAGTTTTTCCGTTGCGTTGTTGCATGGGCGGTCTGCGAAAAGAGAGAGAGAGTGGGAAAGTCGCACCAGGCAGATTAATAATTGACATTACATTGCAAGAGGTTATATCATACGTAACACGAGACACAGTAACGACACAGTACAACATTAAATGGCATATATCAGGAATGCATGTAAGCATGCACGTCTGTACGTGTTTATGTATGTATGTATATTGTATTGTATTGTATTGTATTGTATTTGAACACTTGTTATAGCGCCCCTACCAGATTGCCCATTCAGAGGCGCTCTCGACTACTGCGCGGACGCTGACTCGGGGTTTCACGCCGAAGCGCATGAGCAATTGCGAGTGAAGGACTTGCCCAGGGTCCCTACGCGGCGGCTTGAGGTGGATTCGAACCCCCAACCCTCCGGCTGCAAGGCACCGAACATACCCCTACACCACCGCGCTCCACAATATATATGTGTATGGATGGGTGGATGTATGTATGTATGTATATAATTGTGTGTGTTTATATGTATCTTTTCCATAGGAAAGGCATATCAGCAAGGTTCTGGATATATACATTTATGCATACGTGCATACATGCATACATACACGCATACACTAAGTAATACATACGCACATACATGAATGACAAACAGCAATAATCAACAAGCAGTTTCAATAAGGATGAAAGAAGTTCGTGAAATAGAAAGGAGATTATCGTCTGCAGAGAAACCAGGGAATATGGTTAGTATCGACTATAACCGGGAGTTTAAAACTGTGCTTGTTTACTGTTTAACGACCACTGTGTGGTAACAAAGACTATTAGCGTCGCCCTCCTCCTTTATCCAGGCTTGGGACTGGCACTGTCAAAAAGTAAACAGTGGCGGAGTTCTTAAAACTGTGCTTGTCTTGGTTACTGGTTAACTACACTGTGTCATATCAAAGATGATTAGCGTCGCCCTCCTCCTTTATCCAGGCTTGGGACTGGCACTACCACAGGTAGGGTATAGTGGCGGAGTTAAAACTGGGCGGTCTGGGGCTCAAGTTATACTGGCTGTAAAATGTGGGGGCGGGGGAGGGGACATGCGAGTCTTTCATATATCACAGCCCTTAATATATCGTAGACTCTCGGTCGTGTTGATAAATGATTCGATCCGCTCGGAGCTTGATGTCAGGAAGTTCAAGCGATAGATTTTGTTGAGGAAGCGTTCATGTATGGTATTATACATACATACATACACGCATACATACATAGCTATATACATACATACATACATACATACATATATACATACATACATACATACATATGTAGGGGTGTGTATGATTCACACACAGGTATTTTAGAGAGGAATAGATGGAAGACAGACAGAGACAGCCAGACCTACAACTTAGTATACAGTCAGACACAGAGACACAGAGACAGCCAGGCAGACACATTGACACAGACAGAGGCAGAGAGGGAGACAGACGAAGAGACAGTCAGGAAGATGGACAGAGGGTAATGAGGGAAGGGAGATACCTGTGCTATGAGTAGGCGCGGGCAGGAATGGGGAGTCGTGCCTGCCACACAGACCTGCACGCGCAGACAGACTGACTGGCGCCTATAGTAAAGGAATGCCGTGTAGGAGGTTTTGATAGGGCTATATAAATGGCAGCCCTTACGGCAAGAGAGGGAGAGAGGGAGAAAGAGAGAGATCAAGATCCAGCGTGTTCGTTAGGACGGACTCCTGTCCCCTTGTCAACCGGGACACGGGGTCCGAGCTTGTAACATCTATAGAATAAACATCGTGTGTATGAACAACGTGTTATCTCTCTCAACGGTCGATCGGCAACCCCGAATCTCGGGCGATCAACGACACTACAAATTGGTGAAGAACCTTTCGATCCGACGTGCCTCTCCAGCCAGCGAGTTCCCCACGTCACCACGCCAACAGACTGTCAACCAACTCGTTGAAACGAAGTCTAACTCCATCATTCGCCGCTATAGAAGTTGCCGTTTCGATTACTTTTCGTACGCATGGTTCCGGTTCACTGTCGGCTGACGCAACTTCGCCGTATTCTGCAAGTGACTCCGTCAACGACGAACCGACAACGCCAACAACGTCGTGCAGCCACGCCAGACATCCCACATCGCCGTGGACAAGAATGTTTCCCCAACGGATGCCACGACTTCCTGCAACCTACCGGATCCTTTCGACACCGATTCCGCGAGCCTACACTCCATATAGCGCCTCACTTCATCGTTTCCAGATGCGCTTCATCGTTCGCTCACGAAGTTTCGATCACGACCCAAAGTTTCTTCGCCGCCTTCAATTCTTCGCGACACAATGGTAACATTCTTCTTCCATGCTCACTTTCTGGTTCGACGCCTGATGTATCGGCTCTGTCACCATCTAACTTTCATCGTTTCCTCGTCAACGTATTGCCTCATCCTATGATCATTATCGAACAGTTTGCCAGGAACTGACTACCGTCCATCGTTTCCAGAATTTGTCTTCACGAGAAACGGTTAATTTCTTTAGTTTTATTCTTGGACTGAGAAGGTCAATGTTTAATTCATTTCAAAGTTGAGCGTTTAATTTAAAAATTATCTTGTTTTGGGTATCTGATAACTTGACCGTTGTATTGAATGAATTTATTAGCATTATTTATTATTATTTGTGACCGAGGATAGCTGCTTTTATTTATTGCATGGTCCTCTAGCAATCTTGCGTTTTGAATGGATTTGATCAGCTATGATTTTCAGCGTGTAAGACTTAGTATCTAAATATTTAGTGGTTTAGTCGGCTATACTGCCTATAACGCCTCGTCATTCGTCATGTTCATTGTTTAGCATAAGTATTCCGCGAAAAGCAGTGCAATGAAGTTGTTCTTATAAATAAGTAACGGCATTATATCATGCATGCTTAGATGCAGAGAACACATAAATTAATGATCAACTCATTTGAAGGCTTGTGTAATGATGTGTAAGGTTAACGGATCAGCCCTTTGCAGGAACACAAAGCTATAACGAAAGCAAGTTCCCATAGGGCCCATTTTTTGTGTAAGAGAACGATAGTAGGGCCTCCTAAGCGACGCACAGACCGTCCACGGATTATAAAAGCCAATCTTCTCAGAGTTGTTGTTATGATTATGATTTTGCGGATCCTTAACGCGACCAATCATTACACTTGTTTTCTTGTTTTGTTCGTTTTTTTGGTTTTGTATTTTGCATTTCGGTATTTCATGTTATGGTGTCAAAGGTCACAGCGCCAGAAAATGATGTGGACTTAAATTTATTTGCAATCCGACTTCTTTAACCGTCTTGCCATTCGCTCGAGACATTGATCTTAACATGCATCGCCCACCAGTTCATTTCCCATCATCATGTGACCATTAGCTTCGCTTAGTTTCTCCATGAGTGCCCGTGTCAATTTAGGTTCAGGTATGCGTGTAGATACCCAGAGTTGTTATACCACAGTTAACACCTCCAATCTGTAGAAGGTGCATTTCCGCAAAAGTTCGTTTTTCTTACATTGTAGGCCTATGATTGTGCCGTGTTTTCTTAACAACATTGATTGCGTTTTTGCGAAAAACAGACTAATTTCTTTCTCAAGTAACATCATTTGTCTTTATTTTTTGTAATTGCAGTATAGGCTTATATAGGGGCCTACTTAGCAAAACAGTGCAGGATTAAGATTTTGTCGATCATATCTGAGACGTTAACAGAATTAAGTAGCTTTATAATATGTTCCAGTACTGACATGTTGCTGAATTATGTGGACAATGTTTTGATGATCGTGTTATAAAATATTTCTAAATCATGGCGCCATATAAAGTGTAGTAAACGGTAACCACCTAATAGCGAATCGACGGCATGAGATGCAATGAATTATATGTAACGGATCGTAATTCACGGGAATAATGTGCACTCAAAAGGACAGCGAGTTCCTTGCACCCTGTTGTTGAAAGTAAGATGAGTAAAGGCTTCCTACGCGGCGCAGTCCGGACGCCCACGGATCGAAAAGCCTATCTACGCGGTTATTGAATGATGTTGAGGATCCTTACTAGTTAGCAATTCATAGCAATCGTGTTCTTGATTTTCTGTTTGACGGTTTTGCTGCTTAATTTGCCAAACTGTATCAACTGCACTTCCGCAAAGTTCGTCCTTATATTAAATTTTCATGATTGTGTGGTATTTTGTTTAACTTAAACTCATCATTAATTGCGCTTTTGCGAATTACAGAATCGTTCCTCACCTAACGTCCTTAATTATTAGTTTAGTCGTTGCAGTAAAGGTATAATTATGCATATTTTACAGACAATGTTGGACTCAGATGTTGCGTTCACACATAAGGTTTTATCGTTAGACAATTGAGTGGTTTTGTTTTATTGCAGGTTTTTGCAGTCTTTTAGTATATGGTTAAGCATTTCTATTTTGCTCTTATACTTGTAAGGTTTCCAATGTTCGTGTTATAAATATGTTTGTATGTGACTATGCATCTCATCTCATTGAGACATTCAGAAGCTGTCGTTGTTGTATCATCATCATCCTGAGACTTAATCATGTCTGTTTAGCAGATGGCCAGTATCAATTATTTCGATAACCACAGCACTTTACGGTACTTTGTCTCATATAGGTATGCCGATGTTGGACAGCCCAATTGAAATTCTTCCAGGCTAATGTACACATCTATCTGCCAGAAGACCCATTAGACTTCAATGTATTGTATTCGGACTTGGCTGTTAAGCCGCCACATGTCAATTTCTGTTGGTCTGAAGTTCTGGAATGCTTATTTCAAGTTGTTGTTCACCATCTTCATTATCATCGTATTCCTTTTAGCAACTGCTTGTCTACATAGAAACTGAACTGTATAAATTAGGCCAATGGCCAATTCGCTCAAGTCTGCTATCTAGGTCAGAGCACGGCTGGACATCATTATTTGAGACCAGATGCCAGAACACTAATTAGGATTCCTCCTTAATAGCGTCTGTAGGTCTACACAATTTCAAACCGCACGCATAGAAAGTCACCATCTCGGTAATGGGCCTAATTTCTCACGAACGCTCCTGTCCATCTCATATTCACAGCTGACCATGTTTCTCCTGGAATGCAGATCTACCTTTGAAGTCGCCCTTTGCTTATGTCTAGCAGGTCTACATTACATTGAATTAAGAACGGCAATATACAATGTGCCTTCTATGCGGTAAACAGTCATTTGTAAACGAAGCATTTGAATGCTAGTGCCATAGATTGAGGTAACGGATCAAAACCACAGGAACATCACGCTCACAGATGAAGCAAGTTCCTTGGACGACCCCTGGTATTGAGAAGAGTAGATGATATAGGGCTTCCAAAGCAACGCGTAGCAACGTATGTACCGTTTATGGATCGATAAGCCAGTCCTACTAAGAGTTTTTATGAATTGTGTGGATCCTTACTTTAAGTGCCGATACATTGCACTTGTTTTCATGTTTTTTTTTTCGTTAACGATTTGTTGATCTAACTTTCATTTTTACACATTGGTTTGACAAAGGTTTGATGCAGGAGCATCAACTTTTTGAATGGACGGGAAATTGTAGGGGTGTGTATGATTCACACACAGGTATTTTAGAGAGGAATAGATGGAAGACAGACAGAGACAGCCAGACCTACAACTTAGTATACAGTCAGACACAGAGACACAGAGACAGCCAGGCAGACACATTGACACAGACAGAGGCAGAGAGGGAGACAGACGAAGAGACAGTCAGGAAGATGGACAGAGGGTAATGAGGGAAGGGAGATACCTGTGCTATGAGTAGGCGCGGGCAGGAATGAGGAGTCGTGCCTGCCACACAGACCTGCACGCGCAGACAGACTGACTGGCGCCTATAGTAAAGGAATGCCGTGTAGGAGGTTTTGATAGGGCTATATAAATGGCAGCCCTTACGGCAAGAGAGGGAGAGAGGGAGAAAGAGAGAGATCAAGATCCAGCGTGTTCGTTAGGACGGACTCCTGTCCCCTTGTCAACCGGGACACGGGGTCCGAGCTTGTAACATCTATAGAATAAACATCGTGTGTATGAACAACGTGTTATCTCTCTCAACGGTCGATCGGCAACCCCGAATCTCGGGCGATCAACGACACTACAAATACATACATACATACATACATACATAGCATACATACATACATACATACATACATACATACATACATACATACATACATACATACATACATACATACATACATACATACATACATACATACATACATATATACATACATACATACATACATACATACATACATACATACATACATACATACATACATACATACATACATACATACATACATACATACATACATACATACATACATACATACATACATATATACATACATACATACATACATACATACATACATACAAACGCTTGCCCTAGGTCTCACCTGACTGCACACCTGTCTGTTTGTTTGTTTGTTTTTGTCCTAAACTGATTTAATTATTTAGCATATTTCTATTGTAACTGGTTGCGGTCTGTCAACCTGTCAGAAAATAAAACGAATGTCTATCTATGCATACATACATACATACATACATACATACATGCCATATACAGACCGACATACTTACTTACATGCTTGATAAATAAACGAATATATCATCATCATCATCATGCCTAGATACCCTCATAGAAAAATCCATGCATAAATTTCCGTCGCATATCATTGTACGTAGCGTCACATTCTGCTTGGATATACATTAGTCAATATTGACCAATCGGCTGTTGCCTTTCAGGGTCACCAGGTCAACATCCGTCATTCGACGAATCATCGGGCAACGTCACAGTCATCGCCGGACAAGACGCCGTCCTACGCTGTTCCATCAGTCACCTGGGAAAAAATAAGGTAATGTATACACAATAGTATACCTGTAAGGTATGAGGTAATTCATGTAAAGTATGAGGTAAATACCTGTAAAGTATATGGTAATAACTTAAAGTATGAGAAAATGCCTGTAGAACATGAAGTAATGCCTGTAAAATATGAGGTAATTTGTAAAGTATGAGGTAATACCAGTGAAATATGAGGTAATACCTGTCAAATATAATGTAATACCTGTAAAAGATAAGGTAATGCCTGTAAAGTATAAGGTAATACCTGTAAAATATGAGGTAATGTCTGTAAAATATAAGGTAATATTGGTAAAGTAAAAGGTAATACCTGTAAAATATGAGGTAATACCTGTAAAGTATATGGTAATACATGTAAGATATCAGGGAATAATTTAAAATATGAGGTAATACCTGTAAAATTAAGGTAAATGCCTGTGTGCTATTAGCAATAGCTGGCTGTATGTATGCGACAGTGAACGCTGGTGCTATCTGGCGAATGATATAAAAAAAACAATTCCCGTGACTGGGGACCGTTTTGTCAGTAATTATTGCTTTCACGGCATGTAATAAACCTGAGCAGCATCGGATTGACTTCAGAGGGAATATTTCGCCGAGCTGGTTTGCAGGCGCATTGCGCGGAAGAGTACAGTTGCTGTTTTTGCTGTTGTTGTTGTTGTTGTTGCACTTGTCGTTGCTGTTGTTGTTGTCGTCATCGTTGTCGTTGTTGTTTTCGTTGCTGTTGAATAAATTGATCCGGAATTCGATCGATTTTGTTGTGAACTGAGAATGAGATCGGTTATCATCATCGATTACCATAACCATCTCGAAGCCCTCTCTTGTTTACTTCCTTCCTTCCTTCTTTTTCCATATTTCGTCTGGAAAATCCGTCTGGTGGGGTAAAGACGATGGCCTATTATCTAGATGGGGGTGGGGCATATTGGGCAGATGGTTTATGTGTCCGTTTGGCATTGCTTCTCTGCTCTGCTTTCGTCTTCTGCCGTTGTCTGGTTCCTGTATAAACAGTCAATCATAATTTCAGATTTGTATGTCGTTTATCTCGCACACGCTCTTCTTCTTCTACCGCTTTCTGTATCTCTGCTTGTATGTCTATCTCTCTCTGTGCTTCTGCCTCTGCCGCTTTATTGTTCCTGTCCCTGTCCATGCCTGCGTGCTTCTGTTTATATTTTGCTCTATGCCTATGGTCTCTGTCTCTATGCACTCCCCTCTGCCTTTGTCCGTTTCTTGCCTCTTGCCATGCCTCTGTCCCTTTCTGATTTTGTCTCTGTTTGTGCCTTTTTCCATGCTTTTGACTCTGTCTCTACATCTGTCTCTGTCTCTGCTCAACTTATGCAGCTTAGAGAGAGAGAGAGAGAGAGAGAGAGAGAGAGAGAGAGAGAGAGAGAGAGAGAGAGAGAGAGAGAGAGAGAGAGAGAGAGAGAGAGAGAGAGAGAGAGAGGGGCCGCAGAAACAGACACACAGACAGACAGATATACAGGCAGGCGGACAGAGACAGGGCCAGAGACAGAGATTCACAGAGAGACAGACAGAGAAATATGTCTTTTGAACCGTCTAAAACCCTTGTCCAACCTAGTCCACTTCCATTCCATCCAACTCTTCCATTGTTGAATGTTCAATCTCCACATGTCCAACCCATTCCACTTCCATTCCATCCTACTCTCCCATATTTCAATCTCCACATGTCCAACCCATTCCACTTCCATATCCATCCGCTCCAGATGAGTTCCAGGTCGTTCCTATACCTCGCTACCTTCGTCGATTCGTCGTTCCGGTGACCTTGTTTTCCAGTTTTCCAGTTTGATCAGTCATCCATCACAATCCCAGCGACGTCCTCTGCGAGAATTCCCGCTCCTCTGATTGTTCCGCGTAAATTATGCATTGGAAAGACTGGAATCCCGCTTCCCAATCCCGTCTCCCTATCGCCCACCACTTCGGGGTAAAACGCTCGGTCACCGTTTATTGCCTCTCGATTAGGTCCAACTAAAATATTGTTCGTCTTGCCAGCACCGCCGGGCTGCAATGAATTGAATGAAACCATCATCACACGCCACTTTGAGCCAAGCGAAGCTGTTATACGCTGATGAAGCTTCTGCTGACGGCAATTGGCCACTGAAGCAATCGAGCGGTGCCAGGCCGAAGCGTGAGTGAAGGAGGAGGGCGACGATAATCAGCTTCGTTATGACACTGTGTCGTTAAACATAAAGTATAAATGCCTACAAACGCTTGTGGTGATGATGAGTGCTATGATGAATCGATGATTCTGAGAGAGAGAGAGAGAGAGAGAGAGAGAGAGAGAGAGAGAGAGAGAGAGAGAGAGAGAGAGAGAGAGAGAGAGAGAGAGAGAGAGAGAGAGAGAGAGAGAGAGAGAGAGAGAGAGAGAGAGAGAGAGAGAGAGAGAGAGAGAGAGAGAGAGAGAGAGAGAGAGAGAGAGAGAGAGAGAGAGAGAGAGAGAGAGAGAGAGAGAGAGAGAGAGATGTTGGTGATGATCACGTCATTAGATTTAATGCCATGGTTTTACAAATGTCAGCAACGAAATAGCTGACACCATCTATCATCACTTTTATGACTATACCGCACATTGTGATGGCGAGTAATACCCTTTGCTCATGGGAGTATTTGGAAAGGGAGTTTGCGGGTTCAAACCCCCCACCCACACCCAAAAAATAAATTTTCGAAATTTGTTTATATGTTTTATGTGCGAAATACAACAAATATAGCAACCGCCCCTGCTCACTTTTCAATGAGTTGATCGGGTGAGATCCTTCACACCGCTGCCCGTCTGAATGGACGTCACGCCATTTAAGATCCACGTGAACGGACAGCGCTAGCCAGAGATTAAAATCTCTGAAATAAGCCAGCATCGAGAAACGATCCGCACGCTCTCTTACACAGAGTATGGGACGCATGCAGTCTACGCTCTTACCAATGTAGCTCCTACTGTTCTATCATGTGCACACTGCATGAATATCAAACTGGTGCCCGTTAATTCGATCCGAAATTCAATTCGAATTCGTACTTTTACTCCCGATTCGAATCGAGATTCAATTCGACCGAAAATGTGTGATTCGCAGGTCGAAAGGTCGCTATATATTAGGTACGCCGTGGAACATGTTAGCCGCTTGAATGGAGCGCTAGCTCGCCTTGTAGGGGCTAGAGTTTGAAATTGATGAGATGATTGTTATGTAAGGGCGTTGAGCATTGAGTCCATTACTCACAGTTGCTCAGCGCCATCGATTGATACTTGGTCATAAATATTGGCCCTTATTAAACGCATACTAATAACAATAATAACAATAGTATATATATATATATAATATATATTACCGCTCTAACCAATGGCCAACGACCTTATATATATATATATATATATATATATATATATATATATATACTTAATAGTATTTATCTATACCGTATTTATCTATTCACCGTGTCATCATATTCAAATCATCATCATTAATCTTTGTTTTCATCATCACCATCATCATCACACTTCTCTTCTGGATTATTATCATCGCTCTGGTCACCATCATACATGTGGAGTCATAATTCTATAGACCCATGAAAAGACGACAGTCAGACAGATGTGTCTGTATGTGTGTCTGTATCTCTGTCTGCTTGTCTGTCTGTCTGTCTGTATGTATGTATGTATGTATGTATGTATGTATTCATTCATTCATTCATTTCAGATATTTATATAGCCCCCCTTCAAGATTTCTACTCAGAGGCGCTCCCGACTACAGCGCGGACACTGAATCGGAGTTTCACGCCGAAGCGCATGAGCAATTGCGAGTGAAGGACTTGCCCAGAGTCCGTATACGCGGCGACTTTGAGGCGGATTCGAACCCGCAACGCTCCAGCTGCAAGGCACCGAACATACCCCTAAACCACCGCGCCCCAGTTGTATTGTGATGTATTGTGTGTTGTATTGTACTCCACGTTTATAATGCGACCGAGCCACCCGCAGTAAAGATCCATGTAGAGTCATAATTCTATAGACCCACGAAAAGACGACAGTCAGACATATGTGTCTGTCTCTCTGTCTACTTGTCTGTATGTTTGTATGTATGTATGTATGTATGTAAATTATGTATGTATGTATGTATGTATGTATGCATGTATGTATGTTGTCACAGGTGGTGTGGTTGGATCAGCGAGGTTTTCCTCTGACCTACGAAGAACTGCGAGTCATCGATGACGAGAGGTTCAGCGTCGTTCGTCCATTCATGAAGGACTGGAACCTTCTGATCACCGACGTCCGACCGCTCGACAGAGGACACTACAGATGCACCATCAACACCGAACCAATACTCTGCAAGACCATCGAACTGCACGTCAAAGGTACACTCACTGATCGATCGATCGATCGATTGATCGGCTAATCTTGATTGATCATTAATCGATTGATTACAGACTGATGGATTGACAAACAAACTGAGTAAATGAACAAATGAATTTGTTTGAATGACTGATTGACTGACTGACTGACTGGTTGACTGACTGACTGAATGAATGACTGACTGTCTGACTGACTGCTTGACTGATTGACTGAATCAGCGACTGATTGACTGCCTGATTGAGTTACAGACTGAATGACTGACTGACTGACTGACTGACTGACTGAATGAATGAATGAATGAATGAATGAATGAATGAATGACTGCTGACTGACCGACTGACTGATTGAGTAACTGATTGACTGACTGAATGACTGATTGATTGGTTGATTAATTAATTAATTGATTATTTGACTAATTGTCTCCCAACAGTTCCGCCACAGATCATCGATACCACTTCAAGCTCCGACATAACGACTCGAGAGGGAGCTAGTGTCATTCTTGCGTGTTACGTCACAGGCGTTCCTAAGCCTGAAGTCACGTGGTTCCGGAGGTTTGTGACAGGAAAGACTACAACATACGCCGTAGAAAGTAAGGGTGATCTTCGCTGTTATCGTCATAATCATCATCTTTGTCGTCGTCATGATTGTCATCATCACCGCTAGTCTCTTCACTATCGTAGTAAGCGCGTCGTCGTCGTCGTCGTATGATGAACATCATCATCTTCATTATGACCACTTTTGGTCTCCCAAAGGTTCGTCTCTCTCCTCTTCAGTCTGTTCTAAATTCTGCGGCCAGACTAATAGCTCCACTTCCTCGCTCATCCCATCTCTGCTTTCATGTTAGACCACCTTCATTGGCTCCCTCTCATTGCTCGGGTTCAGCTCAAGGTACTCTACCGGTCGCATACTGGCCGAGCTCCCAAGTATCTATGTGATCTTATCCGGCTGCCGGCCTCGGCTACTTCCCTTCGCCCGCTACGCTCACTAAGCCGGCATGATCTCTTTGTCCCGCGAGCGAGAACTGCTATGGCTAAAATGCGAGCCTTTGCCTTCATTGGCCCTGCTGGCCCCTGCACTATGGAACTTGCTTCCTCCTTTGACTCGTTCCTGTTTATTAATTGGTGGGCCAAGTGCCTCTTTTCGTTGTCTCAAGACCTCTTTCTTTTCTCTGGGTCTTTCGCACTGGGAGCGCCTCTGATTGGTGTGCACTGCGAGAGGCGCTATATAAATTGATAGATACAATACAATACAATACTTCATCTTCATTTTGAACGCATCGTCGTCGTCGTACATAAGCAAGTAAGTAAGTAAGTATTTCCTTTATTGAGAAGCACTAGCAAACGCACAGCACTGTACATAGCAAGATTAATACATTCAAACAAATAAACAAAAATTTATATATACAACCATAGAATTGAATGAGAGGCTTTATTGTACAGAGGAAGAAGAGCTAGAGCTAGTCATAGGGGAAAATGAAGGGCTTAAATAGCCAGATCTAGGGAAAACATATTTTATTTGTATAGCATCCGGGCAAGGAAGCATTTCTGAGACAGGTTGTCAAACATGGGAAGCTCACGGTTATGGGACCGTGGTCGCAGGGAGTAGCGACATCTTATCATCATACTCCACACCCATGCAATGGATAATTTCTATCGCAACGCTACCTACAGCTGGGATCACAAATTTGTTTCTGCTTAATTAATTAAAACAAATTGTTTTTAAAATATTTATGCATTGGCTAAAAAACAAATGTGTAAGCCTAAAGTATACGGACCCACAAAAGCAACCATTTGAATTCCACTGTCAATCGAATCACACGGTATACACTCCTCCCTAAGACAAGGAGCTGTCAATAGCGACCAGAGGTTGTACTCTAATATACGTTGTGGCGTTTACTCCGCATGCGTGCCGGAAACCCGAACGCTGTCACCCACGGCTCGACCTCCATTTCCTCTACACTAAATGATCTAACCAGTTCACGCCACTCCCTGTCCATCCAGAACCAAGTCAGTTCACCTCGACACGTTTCCCAAACCCCATCGAAGCAACTGCCAGGGTTAATTACATCACCTACAAAACGCCCGAAAACAGACAACACAGGGCGATATTTCTGCGATTTTTCACGCAAGCGCCGTCAGAAAAAAATCGGGCTCTGCCCCGGACAGACTAATTGAGCACAATGAGATTGTCAGGCGGACCGCTCGCGTGCTCCGACTCGGAATTCGCGCAGACGAGCGGTCGGCCGCCCCCTCTGCAGCTTTCCGAAGCCGCTGTGTATGTATAGCATCTCGAGCGAAAATGGAATTATTTGCAGATTTAGGAACCGTCGGAGAAAGGTTCCACATTCATAACATCACCCGATACTGTGGCTACGTCTACTCCGTCTACGAGTGCCACGTCAGCAACGGAGTTCCACCAGCCGTTCGCAAACAAATACGACTACGCGTCGAATGTACGTCTCACGCATACACGTATATACCTTTCAACGATCACGAGTTTACATACATATATATATATATATATATATAAACATATATATATATATATAGAGCTATTTATGCCCGTATGTTCACAGGGAATGTGTGTGGATAAATGCACATCTACACACACACACGCACACAGGGGCGTATACCCAGAAAAAATTTCTTAGGGGGTTTTAGCTTTCGAGGGGTTTTCCATTGGAACTGGTCGCAAAAGTAATTTTTTTGGGATTTCACATATAAAAGCACATACAAAAATTCAGCAATTTATTTGGGGTGTGTGTGTGGGGGGGGGGTTTGAACCCGTAAACCCACCCCTAAATACGCCCATGCACACACACACACACACACGGAAGAATGTATGCATGTATATATGTGTAAGTATGTATGTTTATATATGTTATGTATATATATGTGCATAGTGCAATGAATCCATTATACATGGAATAATTTTGTGGATCTTTGTGCCATCTATTGATCTATCGTCGCGCACATAGCTGTTAATATAATTCGTGACCAAATAATATACACTCTGGCATATACGTTTCCACGTAAACATACAAATTTCTATGCTCATAAATATCTATTTCTATGTGAAGCTGTCTTTCTCTGTATCTGTCTCTCTGTCTCTCTCTCTCTGTCTCTGTATCTGTCTCAATCTATGCATATATTTTATGATATATGCTTCATAATTGCAGATAAATATTGTATCCCTGTCCATGTGTTCGAAGCTATATAGACATATATAAGCCTACCTATTACATGCATTAAATATTATCAATATATATATATATATATATATATATATATTATGTGGAATAGTTATGTGTAGAACAATTATATTTAATATATACAATGTTGTCAATGTTGATGCTAAATCTGAATCTCTGTTCACTGTATCTGTACATTGTATTCGCACAGACGAGCGGCCGGTCGTGTGTGTGTTTGTGTCATATAATATATATATATATATATATATATATATATATATATATATATGCATATACATATATATATGCATGTATATAAATACATATATATATATATATATTCATATATATATTATATATATATAATATATATACATGCATATATATAAATACATTATATATATATTTATTCATATATATATATATATATATATATATATATATATATTAAAATGAATTTTCCTGGTTTTTATATTCCGATGAGGGCACGAGTGTCAGACGCAGTATATCTGTCCGTCTCTATCTCTGTCTCTCTGTCTCTCCATATGTCCCTCTCTGTATATGGCTGTGCGTCCTGTCACACTATCCGTGTGTACGAACGGCTCTCGCGATATCCGATAATGTTTTTGGCCAAACCAACAATCGATGCCAATCCGGAATAAAAAAACGGCGGAAGAACTGTCAAGATCATTATGATCTCATTCGATCTCGTGCGCAGAACGAGTATCTGTTATGCATTAATGAACGTATGCATATGTGTGTATGTATGTGTGTATGTATGTGTGTATGTATGTATAAATGTATGTATAAATGTATGTATATACGTATGCATCTGTGTATGTATATATATATGTGGGTGCATGAATGTATGTATGTATGTATGTATGTATGTATGTATGTATGTATGCATGCATGCATGTATTTGCGTATATACGTATGCATGTGTGTATGCATGTATACATAAGTGTATGCATGTGTGTATGTATTTTCGTGTGTGTGGATGAGGACGCTTGATTTAGCACATTTTAATATGTCCTATATTGTATTTACATCACTTGGCTATGTGTATATATGTAAGTAAGTTAGCAAGTAAGCTTGGAAGTAAGTGAGTAAGTAAGTAAGTAAATAAGTAAGTAAATGAGCTAGGAAGTAAGTGAGTAAGTAAGAAAGTAAATAAGTAAGTAAATTAGCTAGGAAGTAAGTGAGTAAGTAAGTAAATAAGTAAGTGAGTAAGTAAGTAAATAAGTAAGTAAGTAATTAAGTAAGTAAGTAAGCTAGGAAGTAAGTGAGTAAGTATGTACGTTTTTCAATTGATCTGTTGTTGGTTGGTTCTCTTTTTCTCTTCATCAGATGTAATGCAACATGATGCGAGACAGAAACTGATCATCTGCCTTGAGAACTTTGCACTTGGTCCTCCCAAGACACACTCACGAGCACACACAGGCAGAAACAATCCGACACACACAGACACACAGATGCAGACATACGTGTACATTCACATAAACACACAGAGACACACAGATACACGCAGGCAGACGCAGAGACACAGACACATACGCAGGCAGACGCAGACACAGAAAGACACAAAGAGACGATACACAGAGACACAAAGAGACAAACGCAGACATACAGAGACACACACAGACACACGCATGCATACACAGATACACACAGATACGAACAGATACACACAGAGACACACAAACTCACATAGACAAGCACAGAAGACGCAGACACACACAGAGATACACACACAGACACCCAGACACACACAGACAAGCGGACACACACATACACATGCAGACACATGCAGACACACGCACACAAACGCATACATACATTCACACACACACACACACACACACACACACACACACGCACACACACACACACGCACGCACGCACGCACACACACACGCACGCACGCCGTCTGTGGAAACAGATCGGTTCGAAAGGCTCCATAAAAACCATCAACTGCATTATTTTCCAGATATTTGTCTGATGAAAGACTCTTGTCCAAAATAGTTTTACATAAAAGCTGGCGTAGGATCGTCAGTTTCAAAGACAATCGGTTTCTGTTTCAATGGTCGTTTCTGAAGAGCCTTCGAAACTGACAATGGATGAGTCTTTTGTTTGATGAAGCGATCGGGGTTTCGTTGGGCAGATTGTTTCTGTTTAAACAGACAGAGAGACCTCCGTTAACTAACTCTTAGGGTTACCAGTGAGACGTATCATTGCTGGCAAAGCTCACCACCGCACCACCCACATCACCAGAATACCTCCACCAGCACCATCCACTATCACCACCACCCATCACCGCCACTATAGATCTCCATCACTACCACCACTACCACCAACACCACTACCACTACCACCACCACCACCACCACTACCAGAAACACGACTAAAGTAATTATCTCTACTATTTCTCTTAATTTTTCCTGTATCACAATAGCCACTGCCACCACTACTACCATCACCACGGCCACCACCTCCACCTCCGCCACCACTACCACCGCCACTACAACCACCACCACTACTACCACCACTAACTGCAGCCATTATTAGCACTCTCCATCATCTCTACTATCTCTCTGAAAGTTTCCTTAACCCTTGTCTAATTGAAGCCCTCAAGTAACAATGAATAAACTTAATTATCGCCGCGATCCTTCTATCCCCTTACTATCTTTATTAGCTCAGCCACTCCTTCGACTAATTGAATGTCCCAGAGCCCCTCCAAGCCCTATCTGAACTTGATCTTTTCCCTTTCAGATGCCCCCAAAGTAACAATCAGCAATTCAACGATTGGTCAGCGGAGGGGAAGTGACGTCATTCTCGACTGCAGCGTCAGCGCCTTCCCATTGGACGACCAGTTCTGGGAGAGGAACGGACGGTCGTTGGCCGAAGACGACGACGACGACGACGACAGGATGTCCTTGACCTTGACCCGAGAGACTGACCACAAGGTCACCGTCCAGCTGACTATTCGCGACCTCACTTCAGAGGACTTCGGCGACTACAAGTGCATAGCACAGAACAATCGCGGAAGAAGCGAAGCCACAGCAACCGTCTATGGTATATAATACAACAATATCACCCATATTATGGTCTATTGATATTAGCCTGATAGAATAATAATGTTAACTTTGTAGCCTAATAATTTTAACCTTATAGCGTACTAATATCAGCCGTATCATCTACTAATACTAGCCTTATAGCCTAATAATGTTAATTTTGTACCCTAATAATTTTAACCTTATAGCGTACTCATATTAGCCGTATCATCTACAGGAGCGTATACAAGCCAGATTTAAATTCACGAGGAGGCAACTCCAGGAGTCATACAGGTTTAGTGGGTCAATGGAAGTTCCAGTATCTATATAAGAAAGCAAGAGGAGGCAATTGCCTCCTCGTGCCGCCATGTGGCTACGTCTATGATCATCTACTAATATTAGCCTTATAGCCTAATAATTTTTACCTTATAGCCTACTGACATTGGCCTTATATCCTAATAATTTTAGCCTTATAACCTAATAATGTTGACTTCGAAGCCTAATAATGTTTGCCTTATAGTTGACTAACATCAGCCTTATGGCCTAATAATCTTAACCTTATATCCTGATGATGTTAACTTTGTAGCTTAGTAATTTTATCCATATAGCCTCCTATAGAATGTTAACCTGAGAGCCTAATAAATTAGTCTTAGGCTATGTCCCAATAATGTTAACTTTGTAACGTAATAATTTTAGTCTAATAATATTATCCATCTGGCCTCGTTCTTATCATGTATGCAATGATAGCGGGTTAGTCGGGATTTGAAGGATAAAGATATCAGAATCGGGGCAGACTATAGCAACTTTTACTTCAGTTGCTACCAGCGCTCGTGAATAAGTTCAGTGCTTGTGAATAAGTTCAGTGCTTGTGAATAAGTTCAGTGCTTGTGAATAAGTTCAGTGCTTGTGAATAAGTTCAGTGCTTGTGAATAAGTTCAGTGCTTGTGAATAAGTTCAGTGCTTGTGAATAAGTTCAGTGCTTGTGAATAAGTTCAGTGCTTGCGAATAAGTTCAGTCCTTGTGAATAAGAACAGTGATTGTGAATAAGAACAGTGCTTGTGAATAAAACCAGTGCTTGTGAATAAGACCAGTCCTTGCGAATAAGACCAGTTCTTGTGAATAAGACCAGTTCTTGTGAATAAGTACAATGCTCGTGAATAAGCATGGTGCTGTGCGCTTGGCTTTTTTTAAAGTGCGTGTCGCTTTAGAAATCTGGAGCTTACGATCACTATTATTATGAATTAAATATTTCCCGGAAGGAAGAGCTGCAGTCCTAATGCTCTGCGCAGGATGTATACCCCCACACAAACATATTATATATATATATATATATATATATATATATATATATATATATATATATATATTATATATAATGATGATATTTGCTTGCGTGTTTAGAATGCATGGACTCGGAAGAACAGCAGATAGATGTGGATATGAACAGATTTTCATCCACCCAACAATTTCATTCAACGACGGGAATTGGTGTCGTACTGGAAAGGATGGCCAGTGTCGAGAGGAAGAACAGCCAGGGTATTGTATTGTATTGTATTTGGCCATTTATAAAGCGCTTCTCTCAGCAAGAGCCTTTCAGAAGCGCTCCCAGTGCGAGCAACCCCGAGAGAAAAGGCCGGATTTTAGTTTGGAAAACGACGAGGAAAGACTACCAGAGAGGATGGCTGAGAGGAGCGGACCGGTGGAGTAAGTCCATTCCACAGAGAGGGACCTATGTAGGCGAAGGATCTGGATTGAGCTATGGAGGTCCTGACGCGGGGAACAAAGAGGTCAAGCCGATCAGAGAATCGAAGAGGACGCAGCGAAGTGGCGGAGAGAGAGGGCGAAGAATGAGAATGATGGTAGGAGGGGCACGTGCGACGAAATTGTCTGTCTGTCTGTCTGTCTGCCTGCCTGCCTGTCTGTCTATCTGTCTGTCTGTCTGTCTGTTGGTGCGCTTAGTTAGTTAGTTCCTGCTAAACGACGCTGTGCCACAACAAATACGATTAGCAGCGCCCTCCTCCTTTATCCAGGCTTGGAACTGGCACCAGCTGAGTAAGGCATTGACGAAGTTAATTAGCGCATTTCATCTATAACTCACGACTGCCCATTCGACATTGCTTTGCGAATCCGTACAAGGATCCTGGATGAGTTTCAGACGCCCCCTACCGAATGGACGAGAGGACTACACTTCCTGTTGCTCCATCTAGCAAATGCCAAGGATGGAATAATACTGTATATTTAGTTGAAGGGTATTATTTTTGTCGTTATACAAATGTAAATGTGAGCGTTTGTATATATAGCAACCGTATGGCCCTATTGACCCTGCTCATTTTTCAATGAATTGATCGGGTGGGATCCTTTATCACAGCTGCCCGTTTGAATAGGCGCCACGCCATTTAAGGTCCCCGTGCACGGACCGTGCTAGCCCAAGATTTAAATCTCTTAAATAACCCAGCTTCGGGAAGCGAACCTAACACAGATTTGCATGGGACGCAGCTTACTCACTAACCAATGTAGCTAACTGGACCATATCATAGTTTTGAACCCTGGAAAGTCAATAACTCTACCACTGAGCCATCGAGGATTCCTAAGTATGAATGAGCACAGTAAAGATATTATGTGCAACTGGGGTTGAAAGGATGCGCCAATTAGGATTAATAGTTTACGTGTGTATGGGCAT
>JACEVL010000618.1:287500-305000 GCA_020284085.1 Aporrectodea caliginosa | reverse complement strand
AGTCTATCTATAGGAGTATAGGTGAGCTAGAAATATAAACAACGACCACCTTGGCCTTCATGTCCATGCCCATGCCCAAATGCCCATGCCCAAATGCCCATGTCCAAATGCCCATGTCCAAATGCCCATGTCCAAGTGCCCAAATGCTCATGCCCACGTCCAGTGAACAGGGTTGAAGTGGTGCCTGGAGTGGAGTGACTTCTGGATATATAGGCAAGGGCATAAGTCCTGATATTTTCTGGTTGTTAGCCAACCCGTCGCCAGCCTACTTGTCTTGGACCTCGTAGCTTACTCTGTACACTGCTTTCGTAATGACGCCAATCAAAAACATATTTCATCTTTGCCCCACACACAGTGATGGTGACATATCCCCTTCTCCCCTCCCCTCTCTCCATCTTTTCTCCCTCTTCTTCCTTCCCTTCCCTATGCTTTGTGACAAATCCCTTCTCCTCCCCTCCCCTCTCTCCATCTTCTCTCCCTTTTCTTCCTTCCCTTCACCGTATACGAATTTAGTATGCTTTGTCCGCCACTTTACATGTAAGAGGGTCACTCTCAGATAAGTTACAAAGAACATGTTTACATTCTGTTTCACAACTGGTGACCAGTATTCTGTTGACGTTCATCAGTAAACACAAGAGACGATGAAAACTGTTGTTTTTTGCTTTCGACGTCAACGACCTTTTTTCAGTGGCGGATCCAGGGTTGACGAAACTGAGACCGCGATATTTATTCATTCATTCATTCATTCTGAGAATTTATATAGCATTTTTCTTCAAGAAACCTACTCAGAGGCAATATACCTAAACAACAGTCACTCATGAATCACTGGTAGGGCCTATCCGGCGAAATGTCTGGACTTTCCAAACAGCACTCGGAAGTACTTATCATCCCTCAGAATTAGTCTACAGAAATTAGGGGAGCGTATTTCTGGAATGGCTTGTCTTCACAGATGATTTTTTAGGTGGAAAAGGTGCTAATTATTATTATAATTGTTAACATTATTATTACGGATATCTGTTTTTTAGGTTCAAGGTACGCATTCTCCCTCAGGGACTTAGATAATAAATAAATAAATAAATAAATAAATAAATAAATAAATAAATAAATAAATAAATAAATAAATAAATAAATAAATAAATAAATAAATAAATAAAGAAATAAATAAATAAATCAATCAATCAATCAATCAATCAATTGATTACTTACTTAATTAAAAATTAATTTTTGGCTTGTCTAAACCGCATCAAATCCATGCAGAAACAAAATACAGCGAAAGGTAACAGCTTTGAAACATTGATTTTCTATTGATATTATTACTTTATTATTATTATTTTTATTATTTTTATTATTATTATTAATATATTATTATTATTATTATTATTATTATTATTATTATTATTATTATTATTATTATTATTATTATTATTATATTATGTCACCAATAGTAACTAGAGACCTATTTAGCCTAAGCTAATCAGTGTTGCCACTCAATAAAAATAAAAAACCCAAGATCAGACGATAAAAAAACCCAAGAAAACCCAAGATCAGTTTTTCAGCAAAATTTTGAAACATTAAGGGGATAATAACATAATAATTAATAAATCATATATTATAAATGATAAATATTATAATATAATGCAATTAAACCGGTTTTTAAAATAAACTTTTTGTTCTATTGGTCAAAATTTGAAAATGTTAATTGAAAATATGACGAATTAATGTAGCAATCAAGTCATATGATTCAAATGAAGTTTGTTTATTTAATTTCAAATTTTCAAACCTTAAAACGCTCAAATGTTTATTTCAATACGCCAATAACGTCATAAACATCTTCTTCTTCAGAAGGAGGTAATGTAACCAAAGTTGTGCTTACCTGCATTTTTGTAAGTTTTTGTCTCTCACTGTAACGCTGATGACAACGTCCTTCAGCAACATCCGCAACCAAAGACTTGGAAGGAGTCCAAGCATGGCAGTCGACACCGTCTCTAGCAATTGCTTGTTTAGTAAGTAGACGGCTGGCAACAGTTTCAGCATGCAGTTTGTTCGTTTAAGCAGTCTTGACCATATTTACCTGTGAGAAAATTCTCTCAACACATGCCGACGAGTGTGGCAGAGCCATGAGTCCACGCATAAAGTTTGACAAAAGTCCGAATTTCATGTGATCATTGCTCAATTTAAACCAAAATTCAACATGAAGGAGTTCGGCTTTGGCCACTTGTTCTCTTAACGAAGGTGTCTTGGGAGTTACAAAGAACGTCTTGATATTTGTCATGTCTTTTTAAATTCAAAATTCTTGACATGTTTCTGTGTCATTTTGTGCGCTAACAGCGACGATTTGTTTATATTCGAGAGACTAAAGTCACATACCTTGCATCTGACCACAAACCTGTCTTTAGAATCAGCTTCAATCCAATCCTTGAGCTCCGGATCTTGAAGCCAATTGTTATTAAATGACTGCTGATACCATGATTTCGTTTTTTTTTAGCTGGATAGCCTATGTTGCACTAGTAACACTAGCAACACTGCTGCTACTACGTTTGTTGACTTTGTTTTTCTTTTCATCATAGTCCGAATCGCTGGAACTATTACTTCTATCACACATTCCAATTTTTTACTTTGATTTAATGTTTAAACTTAATTACTTAAAGTAAAAAATATAATATTTTAGACTTTGACTTTATTTCGAACGCGCAAAGCGGCAAAAGTTTGACTTCCGGAAAAAGAGCAATGATGCAAATCATGCAATCTGCTTTTAGAGCTATACTAAGTTCTATATTTAGCAATAGCATAGACCACGCTGCACAAATATGAAGATTTTTATTGATCTCGATCATCCAGACCGTAATGGACAATCTATTATCTTTGTTTTATTTTATTATCACTGTCATTTTGTACGATTTTAATTATTTTGGAGAGGAAAGTTGAATTTTTACGTGAAATATATGATTCAGTTAATAAATTAATAAGTAATTAAAAACCCAAGGAAAAAACCCAAGGTCTTCAGGAAAAAAACCAGAACCCAAGGTCGAATCAAAAAACCCAAGATCTTGGGAAAAACCCAAGGAGTGGTAACGCTGAAGCTAATCATGCTAATGGAAGAGATTTAATCAGTTACAACACCTTAAAACATCGCTATTTATTCATCAAATGCCCAATCATTAGGGTGATATTGGAACGCCTAATTTGTAACTTCTATCACGCCGAAGCTGTGACATCCAGTCAAAAGTAGTAGTGGTTTCAGTTTAACGACAATGTGTGATAACAAAGATCGTTAGCGTCTCCCTCCTCGTTTATCCAGGCTTAGGACTGGCACTAGGACACGGACGTGCAGTGGCGGAGTTTCCAGTCAATACAAAGATCTTTATGTCAGGACCGTACGGTTGACGTCAACATTTCTTACTGTTGGAAAACAGCAGCTAAAGAAGGAGTGCGGATTAAACGCAATTTCTTATATATAAGTTCGGTCGAAACCGTTTTAAAGGTGTCTTATAAGGACATTGCAACTAGCCACAGTTTAACGACATCGTAGTGTTAGCTGCATGGCCATTGACGTAAACATTACCTAATTAATAATGGTTTTGTTTTCTGTAACCTAATCTGGCTAATTAACGGTAGATTGATATCTTCGATGCTGTTTTAATAGACAAGAAGGAAACCGATGATTAAACGCAATTTTTAGATATAAATTCGGTCTACAGCGTTTTAAAGGTGTCTTATAAGAACATTGTAACTAGCCACAGTTTGGCTCTCAGCGCCCTAGTACGGCAGTTAACCTGGTTAAGTATTGTATTGTATTGTATTGTATTGTATTGTATTTGAACACTTGTTATAGCGCCCCTACCAGATTTCCCATTCAGAGGCGCTCCCGACTACTGCGCGGACGCTGAATCGGAGTTTCACGCCGAAGCGCATGAGCAATTGCGAGTGAAGGACTTGCCCAGGGTCCCTACGCGGCGGCATTGAGGTGGATTCGAACCCGCAACCCTCCAGCTGCAAGGCACCGAACATACCCCATACCACCGCGCCCCAGCGGCCCCAGTTGTATTGTGTTGTGTTGTATTGTATTGTATTGTACTCCACGTTTATATTGCGACCGAGCCACCCACAGTAAAGATCCGAGAAATTGATCTCTGATAAACCGACCGACCCGGAATCGAACCCGGGCCGCCGGCGTGGAGAGCGGGCTACCAACCGAGTACCGAGTGTTACACGACGTTTTGTGGTTCACGTCGACCTTATCATAGCCTCATAAGCCTACTTAATAATCGAGTGGTTCAAAACCCGACTAAGCAATGGATGGATTCCGAGCGTTTAACATTTTATAGCATCAAACGCATTTAATGTCGATGGGAAAATCTTCTCTTCTAAGTTAGATTTTGAAGGGGCTCTATATCAAGTTTTTTATTGATTGATTGATTTAAGCTTGAAACACGATAAACCTGGCTAGTAGTAGGCGTAGTAGGGTTCCAGTGTTTAACGATATCTTATGGCTGCCAGAACCGTTGATGTGGCCCTCCTTTTTTCTCCAGGCTTGGGACTGGCACTTTTGACACTACTGGCACTGACTGGTATAGTGGCGGAGTTAAAGCTCGGTAAATTTTTATTTATTTATTCCAAGGTATAACATCATTATGTGACATCAAAAGCCGTTGAAGATGTGGAGAGCAATTGAAACCTAGCTAATGGATCCACAGTTTAACGGCAGCTTATGACAACATAGGCCGTTTCCGCCGACAAAGATTATGTTTTGGCATAAGACAGCTCAATTAATAAGAGTTTTAACAACGCAAATTCATTATATATTTCAGAACGAGAACCCAGTTTAAAGGTGTCGTATAAGGACGCGAACTTTGTAGCAAGTCTCAATTAGATATAACCATAACCATAAATTTTATTGGTTTCCAGCAGAATTAAAGCATACAATCATCATAATTACAGTATGATAGCAGGAAAACAACGGGGGTAGAGAACCCTAAAGGGAACAAGTCCCGACTAGTAGGGTCACCCTTACATCATTGCAGTACTCGAGTGGCAGACCGAATAATTTGTTAATTTTGCTATTTTTTAATCCTTAACAAATCTTAACTAGTTAACTAGCACGCACAATATTATTAGAACATACCATTGGCAATCAAATAGGCACGCAGTCTACGTTTAAATAGATGAAAACTAGATATGGGTACGATTAGGCCTAGTTAAATTGCTAATCGATTAGAATTTGAAATAGAATTAGCTGCTGAAATTTGCTATTCGTTTAGAATTAGAATTAACAAAATCTTGTAGCTAATCGATTAAGTAAGTAGGCTATATTCTTTATTGAACCAGTTGCAATCCGCATTCTGGTGTACATAGCCTACATCATATATCTGATCTGGAATGGTCTTCCTCTACAGCTGCGTCTACACCCTGGGAGCCTGCCTGAAACTTTCCTTACTAAACTCAAAACTGTTCTTTTTGGGCGCGTTGGAGTCGGGAGCGCCTCTGAGTAGTTTCCTTGAAGGGGCGCTATATAAATTCCCGAATGAATGAATGAATATATAATAAACAATAAACAATCAATAGTCAATATGAATAAAGCATTCTAACCATAAAAGTTTTTTTCATATTATGATTAGCTAAAGGTAAAACACGGTCACGTGACGGGGTCGAAGGGAATAGGCCAACAGCTTAGAATTAGAATTAGAATTATTATCTGTTTGTCTAATCGATTAGCTAATCGAATAGCTACTCGATTAGAATCTAATCGATTAATTACCCATCTCTGGTCTCAATATTGACGACATCTTATGGCTGCATGAACTGTTCTAAACTTATGCAGTACCGCGTTGCGACTCCCATCTATTTCAGTGAAACATTTTTTTAAACATTTAATAACATCTATATATAGCACATGTGATTCTCGTTTTAAAGGTGTCTAATTAATTATGGGAACACTAAGTTAGTTTCATCTGTTTAGCGACATCTTGTGGCTGCTAGCAAGTTCACGTCGACATTACTCTTCGCCAAGAATTCATTTTAGTTTTGTGGACTGCATCATGCCTGTAAATCGCACCTCCTCTCCCCTTGCCCTCTAATCTCCAGTTGTCATTCACGACTGAAACCAAACTCTTCAAGCTATTCTATCCTGATTCTATTCCTGCACCACCACACGACCACCATCATCACCGATTATTAATTCTGTAGCAACATGCTGTCTCAACGGCTTGACCTCCCCGGATTCTGACCTGGCACCGGAACGGACAAAACAACCTGGCCATAGCAGTCTTTATTTTACATAACAAACGGTGAAAAAGCAGGTCTCCCTGACGTGGCTTTTGTGAGGCACCGAGAAATTTAGAAGATTAGTAAGTAAGTAAGTAAGTGTGTTCTTTATTAAACGCTGGCAAACGCACGGCGCTGTACATACAAAGTTATACAAAGTTATCAAATAGTAGCGAAAAAGTTAGTAAATAGTAAACTAAAAAAAACACTTTATGGCTTAGCTGTACAACAACCTAGCCAGGAAACCACGCCTGGTGAGGGAAACAAATCTAGAAAGAACACGGTTATGTGAGCGTGGGCGCAAATCATGACCAGTATATAGGACAGGGGGTAGTAGGTAATGAAGGATATGACCGGGATTATTTAAGATATTTCTAAAAAGGTCATGGTCAGCTTTTTTACAGAGTTCCTCAAAATTATCACACGCAGGATTCAAAACTGTAATGTAAACTCCAAATAAATTGAAGTGAATAGCAGTTTACAAGGGTCTGGGCCATGTAATTGTTATAGAAAACATGTAAAAACATTTACATTTAGGCTACTTTACAATAATACGTGGCTGCTTTTCGGCTTGTCGTGATGAACATAAAAAATGGCCAAGAACGTCAATGTGTCGCATTCTAGCGAACGTTACAGAACCTACAACGCAATATTCATATTACGGGTTGAGAAGACGCTTGCAACAGTGACAAGTTAAGTAGTTAACAAGCTAATTATTAGGCTAATTTTTTTAGAAGAAGTAAATAGGCCTACCGCAACCTTTATGAATTATGGCTTTACGCGCTAAATCTCATTTAAGTAAAAGTAAGTAAGTATATTCTTTATTAAATCAACTGCAAAAAAGCACTTTGGTGTAGGCTACAATGTGAGATGCATTGGATAAAATATAACATCGTTTTCTCATTAGATTGTCTGTGATAATGCGGTCACGCTGTCTTGGGCGCAGAGAGTAAGGAGTAAAATAGGATAAGTCCATTTTAACGCACAATAATAATTATTAGTACTGTTGTCGGCCGTTTTCTCGTGTCATTTAGGCTATAACGTTCGGACGTTTCTAGATCTTGCGATACTCTAGTTACTATATAATAGGCCCTACTTGTAACTTAACAAAGCTGCGGGTGGCTCGGTCGCAATATAAACGTGGAGTACGAGGTTGCTTTCTGCCTCCGACACTGATCATCTCCGATATGAAAAAGTGTCGTTAAGCAGTAATACAACAACTTAACAAAGGGAAGGAAACGTCGCAGCCATAAATAAAATTTTATCACAGAATAGATAAAGCTTTCATACTACTAAAAAAAGGTTTTATTATGAGAATGGTATATGATTTTGCATAAATGTTTCTATTATTTATTTCTTCTGTAAGCTACTGTGCGTTTGCTGGTAGTCAAATAAAGAATATTCTTACTTACATTGTTACTATGAACTCGACGATATTACATAGGCTACCTTTAAAACGTTTCCCATGTTGAGATATATATTACAGTTGCGACATAGAGCCTTATTACTTTCCAATCATATTGACGCAAGATGTTAATTAAACCGAAGATCAGCAAATATCGATTTAAAATTTCAAGGTAGAAATAAGAATCTTATTTTATAACTACACTTATAATTATTATAATTATATGTATTGTGCATTGTGTCCGAAATTGTTTTTTTTACTTTTCTTTTAATATTTCTTGCCTATATATATATATATATATATATATATATATATATATATATATATATAAAAATAATAATAATAATAATAATAATAATAATAATCTTTTCTTTATTGAAGCGCCTGACAAACGCACTGCGCTGTACATTTACATGTTATGCAATTTAAATCTTATAACTACTAACAGAACAGACAGCCTGCAATACAACGGCGCTAATAGCAGCCTACAAACCATATCCGCCCTACGGGACTCGAACTCGGTACCTCTCGCTCTCCATGCCAGCGTGTTATCCAATGCGCTATCGCCCCCCCCCGTATATATGGCCATGGGAGATAATGGGACAATTGCTGTGCAATATTGTTTAATTTACCTCAAATCATTTTATCACAATAGCCTATGCGTAGCATACACAGTATCAGATGCATTACTTTATGTCGTTGAAATAAGGAAAATACTTAGTGATAATATTATTGTAATACTCTGTTTGTGCACGTCTTCTCGGGCGCTATAGGTTATTCGTTTTCTTTGCATTGTATTTCTGAATTGTCGGAAACGGTCTTTGATGTTATAAGACGAGGTTAAACTTTAGAATAATAGGCTAATAATAATCCGTTCATTGACGGGCAAACCCTAAAGTGAAGGGGGAAACGGACGCGGAAACTTCGCCACTGCTCGTAATGTTGTAGTGCCAGTCTCAAGCCAGGATTTAAGGAGGAGGGCGACGCTGATCATCTTTGGCATGGCTGGGAGACGAAAAGTAAAAAATTAACCAATATGTTGGTTGCTGTGTTCATGGGTTGGTCCGTTGCACGTAGGGTTTTGCGTCTACACTCTTAAATTTGCAAAGTTAAATCAGCCGAATCCGCAGGCAACACAGCTAAGATTCATAGCTAAAAATTAGCTTACTAAGCCTTGAGCTGATCCACGTAATTTTGCGTAGTTATCAGAATGTACGTGATTTGCCTTAAATATCAAGCTGATTCTCCTATGCACGCTGTAGGTGGGTCAGCTACGCATGCTTAGCTGGATCTCGTAATTAGCGTTGTAGCGGGGGCTCTGGCTGCCTATGTAGGGTAGCTATGCAAGCGTAGTTGGCTTTTCATTATGCCTTGTTGCTTCTATGGTCGCCGGGAGGCTAGATGCTTTGTTGTTGTTGTTGCTGTTGTTGTTGCGTGTGTTGCTGTTGTCTTAGTTGTTGTTACTGCTGATGTGACGGTTTCCGTTCCAGTTATTGTGTGGTTGTAGTCGCGGTGTAAGTAGTAGTAGTTGTTGTTGCGTTGGTCACCCGTGGCCATACGGCCGAAGCTACTACTTCTGTTGGCATTTCTCGATCTTGAGCTGTAGTCGTTGTTGCGTTGATGATTCGCTGGTGGTCCATTGTTGAGTTGGAGACGACGTGTAATGTGGCCTCCCTTGTTGTAGTCGTTGTTGTAGTTGTTTTGGTGAGGGTTGTTGTAGAATCGCTGTCGTCGTTGGCTGTTAATGGCTAGATTCGTATCCATAGACCTAGACTATTCCAGGCGCTGCTGATGTTAGGCATAAGAGATAGGTATAATTCAGAAAAGGCTCTGGTTTTGAAACAAACTAGAGACTTCTCAAATTTTATTGTCGAGCATTCGACCTTTCGTCTACTCGACTTCGTCTGGAATGATGTGTCTAACAGTCTAACAACGCGATTTGATAGAGTTCAGTATTACAATTACATCGTGTATATAAATATATATAATCTTACGCCTACATCAGCGTTATATACATGAGTTCAACAAGCACATTATATATCTAAATATACGTCCTTATATATACATCACACAGTGGTCATCCTCTACAGATTGCCAGATGTTTAAGTGATTAGGGTGTTAATTGCCTCGTGGACGGTCGACCGGGGTTTGAAAATCGTGCAGCATATATTCCTTGATTAGCCAATAGCCAATCAACGGTGTCCAAATCAGATGCAGATAACTGATGTCTGGCTATGTGGCGTTGTTAATGCAGCAAAGCCTCTTGGCGGGGCTTAATGGATGCCGATCATTGCTGCTAGCCAGCTAACTTGCATAGCTGATTATGTATACCTAAGTTGCGATGCTATTTCAACTAAGGGTCATAGCCTGCATAAGTATTTGGATAAGGTATAACGACAAACGCTTTGTGAAGACACGTTAGCGCATAGTCATTTTGAGAATGCCTAGCATCTAGGCATTCTTAGCAGAATTACCAAAGCGCAAGTTAGCTCTTCCAGCTAAAGTTTGCTGACTAAACTAAATTTTCCCTTGAAATAGCAATTTTGCATAGTTCCATGAAGTTTATCATGACAACTAAGAAAAGCATAGCTGAGAAAACTCTGCAATTTTAAGAGTGTAGTATGGTGCAATCCACAGAATTTATTCAATAATTTCCAGGAATGCAATATTCTACGAATAAAACAGAAGACACAGCATAAATGGCCTATTGTCTCATCTGTTGACTCCTCATGTAACAAGCATACAGGCAAACGGAAGAACAGGCATACGATCACGAGTCAGGCCTGCAGATGGAAAGGGTCAGACAGACGGACAGACACATATATACATACACAAGTAGACAGACAGATAGACAGAGGCATACGGAGGATGGACCGACAGGCAGGAAGACACTTTATTAAGTCAAGCGTAAAGACGGTATAGACAGGCGGATAAGGAAATATATATATATAGGCAAAGAGAGACAGACAGACAGAGACGGCCAGGGAAACAGAAAATCAGATGGAGAGGCGTATACAGAGGAACGGAGAGACGTAGGCACTGATAGATTTCTTCAGCAGACGTGGCAATATACATTGACATTTTTCTGCTGTCGACTGTCGACATTCGCGCCATCCATCTTCTTCGTTTGGCAGGTGAGCCTGAACGACATCGCACATGAGCGACAGACAGTTCGCCGAGAGGAGAGTGATTGATGAACAGATCGCACTGACTCGGGTTCAAACCCTCTCCCAAGCGACTCTCTCTCTCTCTCTATCCCTGGAACCCGTAAGACAATCTCAATCTCTTAAAACACGTCGATATAGACCAGAAAATCCTCTCACGCAGCACTCGCCGTAACGCAACGCAACGCATCAGCCTCTGGCTCCTCTACTCATTGCCCCATGTATACAGGCTTTCCACTCCAAATTCAATTCCCACCTCTTCAAAAATTCCTACCCCAATCCATCCGATCCTCAACCTTCCAGGTCTTCTCGTTCTCAAAATTCTTTAAATGAATAACTCCTTAATTTCGTAATTCCCCATGTTAATAAATAACTCCGTAATTCCGAAATTTCGAGGCCCTTTTTCAAGTGAGGCCTGGGGCCAAATGCCCCGGTGGCCCCCCTGTCCTAGGCCCTGCGACTGAAACCAAACTCTTCAAGCTATCCTATGCTGATTCTATTCCTGCACCACCACACGACCACCATCATCACGGATTACCACCACTGTAGCACCACGCTGTCTCAACGGCTTGACCTCCCGGATTCTGACCTGGCACCGGAATGGACAAAACAACCTGGCCATAGCAGTCTTTATTTGACATAACAACCAGTGAATAAGCAGGTCTCTCTGACGTGACTTTTGTGAGGCACCGAAAAATTTAGAAGATTGGGCCTACATTATATTACATGCAGAATTCAAAACTGTGACGCAAACTCTAAATAAATTGACGTCAATAACAGTTTACAAGGGTCTGGGCCATGTAATTGTTATAGAAAACGTGTACAAGCATTTATATTTAGGATATACTTTACAATAATACGTGGCTGCTTTTCGGCTTGTCGTAACGAACATAAAAAATGGCCAAGAACGTCAATGTGTCGCATTCTAGCGAACGTTACAGAACCTACAACGCAATATAATGATAATAATAATAATATTTTCTTTATTGAAGCGCCTGACAAACGCACTGCGCTGTACATTTACATGTTATGCAATTTAAATCTTAACTACTAACAGAACAGACAACCTGCAATACACGGCGCTAATAGCAGCCTACAAAGCACATCCGTCCTAGGGCCTACGGATATTCATATTACGGGTTGAAAAGACGCTTGCAACAGTGACAAGTTAACAAGCTAATTATCAAGTTTTTTTAGAAGTAAATAGGCCTACCCTGGGATTATTATTACTGTCAGTAATAATAGTCCCAGGCCTACCGCAACCTTTATGAATTATGGCTTTACGCGCTAAACCTCATTTAAGTAAAATAAGTAAGTATATTCTATATTAAATCAACTGCCTACCCGTAATTTGGTCTACAATGTGTGCATGCATTAGATAAAATATAACATTTTAATTATGAACGTCTTTCTCGTTTGATTGTCTGCATGGGAATAATGCGGTCACGCTGTCGTGGGCGCAGGGAATAAGGGAGTTAAATAGAAAACCTCCATTTTAACGCATAATAATAATTATTAGCTATCGGCAGTTTTCACGTGTTATTTATAACCTTCGGACGTTTTCAGATCTTGCAATAATCTAGTTACTACTAGTAACTTAACAACGGGAATGGAATGTCGCAGCCATAGATTAAAACTGCCTTTTATGCTAATATGAGCTCAGCGATATTACACACCTTCAAAACGTTTCCCATGTTGCAATATAGGGCCTTATTAGATGAGCTTTATCACTTTCTACCTCTACGAACGCAAGAAGTTGTTAAACTGAAGCTCAGCAAATATCTATTTCTAATTTCAAAGTAGAAATAAGAATCTAATGTCATAAATACACTTATTATTAGTATATAATTATATTGCGCATTGGTGTCCGAAGTTGTCTTTTTACTTTTAATAGGCCTATATCTTGTATGGGAAATAATGGGACAATTGCTGCACAATATTGTTTAACTTGCCTCAAGTCATTTTACCACAATAGCGTATGTGTAGCATACACAGTATCAGATGCATTACTTTACGTCGTTGAAATAAGGAATATATTTCAAGAGAAACTGGTCGGTGCGCCCAACTGCCCAAGTGCCTCTTGGATTGCCTGTAGTCCGTTCTCAACGCTGCTGCGAGGCTGCTATGCAACCGGAGGAAATACGATCATGTCACGCCGCTCCTCCGTGAAGTTCTGCACTGGCTTCCAGTCTCTCTCTATGTATTGAGTTCAAAATCTGTTTGCTGGTTTACAAGTCACTTCATGGGGCCGCGCCTGAGTATTTGCGCGATTACTGCATCGGAACGCATTCTTCGGCCACCGGGTTGCGACTCCGATCGCTCGAGAAAAGCGATCTTCGCGTAAGACGGATGGCAGCTTATTTTGCAATCTTAAAGTTTTAATTAATTTATTTAATCAAACTACATCCTTTTAAGTTCAATAATTGATGGCCAAAAGCATAAAAAAAATTGGCAATTTATTTAAAGGGGTGTTTGAACCCGTAAACCCCCTCCCCTAAATACGCCCATGGGCCCAACAGACGGACATACATACACATATACATACACACACAAGCAGACAGACAGATAGGAAGAGGCATACGGAGGGTGGACCGACAGGCAGGAAGACACTTTATTATGTCACGCGTAAAGACCGGATAGACAGACGGATAAGGAGATATAGGCGGAGAGAGAGAGAAAGAGAGAGAGAGAGAGAGAGAGAGAGAGAGAGAGAGAGAGAGAGAGAGAGAGAGAGAGAGAGAGAGAGAGAGAGAGAGAGAGAGAGAGAGAGAGAGAGAGAGAGAGAGAGAGAGAGAGAGAGAGAGATAGCCTATATATAAAGGGACAGACAGACAGAGGCTTACGGAGGATCGACATGGACCGAGAGGCAGAAGATATTTTTTATGTCACGCGTATGAAGTCCATATATATATAATATATATACTATATTATATAATAAACTATATATATATATAATAATTATATATAGGCGGATAAGTAGATATAGGCTGCTAGGCAGAGATAGACAGACAGACAGACAGAGACGGCCATTGAAACAGAGAGAGAGAAAGACAGATGGAGAGACGTAGGAACGGAGAGACGTAGGCACTGATAGATTTCTTCAGCAGACGTGGCAATATACGTTGACATTTTTCTGCTGTCGACTGACGACATTCGCGCCATCCATCTTCCTCCTTTGGCAGGTGAGCCTGAACGACATCGCACATGAGCGACAGACAGTTCGCCGAGAGGAGAGTGATTGATGAACAGATCGCACTGACTCGGGTTCAAACCCTTCTCCCAAGCGACTCTCTCTCTCTATCCCTGGAACCCGTAAGACAATCTCCATCTCTTAAAACACGTCGATATAGACCAGAAAATCCTCTCACGCAGCACTCGCCGTAACGCAACGCAACGCATCAACCTGCAGGCTCCTCTACTCATTGCCCCATGCACAGGCTTTCCACTCCAAATTCAATTCCCACCTCTTCAAGCATTCCTACCCCAATCCATCCGATCCTCCACCTTCCAAGTCTTCTCGTTCTCAAAATTCTTTTCTAATATACTTTTCTAACGTAGTTTTCATAAATAAATTTTACAAACTATCTGCAAAATTATTATGCTATTGTTATATAATGCTTAATATATAAACTCTGGCTACTCATCTCTCTGATCTCTCTGGCCACCGAACTCGGAACTTCCCTTTACATCTCTGGACAGCTCCCTTCGACACGACGCGACGCTCGTGAATAAGCCGGTGCCCCGCGCTTATCTTTAACGTAGCGCTTTCGACAGGGCCGGATTTAGGTTGGTGGGGGCCTGCTCTGGGCGCCCAATATGGTGGGGCCCTTTTGTGCATCAATTTTTTGTCTTTATTGAAGCGCAGTCTTCGACAGGAACAAGCATATACCTATAATAGCTCAAATCTCCCTCCCCACTGCCTAGCTCCCTTCCCTCGGTCCCTCCCCTCTATCGCTGATAATTTATGTAAATTCTTTTTGGACAAATCTCATCCCTTCCCTTCACATTACAATCTCGTTTAGATACACACGCCTGCAGCACTGATTCACTCCCCACTCCCAACCCTACTCCTCCTGCCTCCTAGTAATCGTTCTCAATTCTCTTGCCTCTGAAACAGAAGATCCGCTCCTCCTAAATTATCTTCCCAACAAGCATTAACTTGATCCTATCCCCACATCTTCTTAAAGGACTGTGCCTCTTTTCTCGTCCCTGTTAATACCAAAATCTCTCACTTTCTACCGGCAACGTCCCTGTCATGTTCTTTACGCACTTTCTCGTCTCTCCTCTTCTCAAAACAGCAAATCTTGACTAGGAAATCCTATCTAACTATAGTCACACCACTCATCTTTCCTTTCTATCTAAGTTAACTGAACGAATTGTCCTTACTAGGCTAAATGATTGCCTCTCTTCAAACTCACTCCCCAATCCCACCAATCTGGCTTCACTAAACACCACTCCACAGAAACTCTGCTTGCCTCTCTGTAAGCTTACAATAAACTGGAATCTGATGTCAGCCACCAGGAAGTCTCCTGCCTCTGTCTCCAAATGTGTCAAAGGCAATATTAATAACTATTTTTGTTAGATTCATGCAAATGAAAATAAATTGGGAAGGATCATATTTGCTTATAGATAAAGTGTCTTCTATAGTATTAATAGGCATTAGATAATTTCTCAAATACAAAACAAAAGTATAAGCTTTCATAGACGTCACTGATGCAGAGGAACAAAGAAAGTAAAGATAATATAAGCGGGACCTATACAAACTAAAGACAGATGCATGTAGCTTGAGACAGTTAATTAGCTCAGTTCGGCTTACAGTTACAGTTAGTCTCTATTGAACCCACTCAAATTTAGAGCTAAGTGTAAGACGAACTGAGCTATAATTAACTGTCTCAAGCTACTACATGCACCTGTTTTTAGTTTGTGTAGAACAGAGCCACAGTCTTTTAGGGAAGAGGTCGGGATGGGATCAAGTTAATTCGCATTGCTAGTTAGGAAGATAATTTAGGAGAAGCGGGACCTCTGTTTCAGAGGCGAGAGAATTTGGAACCATGACTGGGAGGCATGAGGAGCAGGATTGGGAGAGGGGAGTGAATCAGTGCTAGAGGGGCCCGTGTAGCCCATGCCTAAATCCGGCCCTGGCTTTCGAAATTTTGAGTCCACGATAACGATAACGAAAGCAATTAGTCACGCAGGAAGATCGGAACGCTCACGGGTAATAAGTCACGCCTAAACGGCGAAGACACTTTATTATGTCACGCGCGAAATTGAACGGAACGAAGCCAGTCTTGCGTGGAAACTGAGGATGAGGCATAAACAGTTGCCAGAATCGACGATGGTTATCATTCATGCGCGATGTGCGATGTCGGAAAGAAATGGCTCAACCTGTAAATCTTACATGCAAAAATTCCAACATAAAGTGCTGCGTCTTCAGTGGCGGCGCCAGACACGTTTTGTAACCAGGGCATAGCCAGGGCAGTGCTACAAGTAACCAGTGCAGAGGTGATTTATGGCAAGCGTGGTAGCGCGAGCTTATATGGTGACCATATGCATGGTAACCATTTAAGTCGGCCCTCTGCACTATTATACTTGTCAGGTCAGAGGCTCATTTGGGCAAAGCTTCTGAAGCTGAAATCTTTTTCACATTAATTTTGTAAAGCAAATGTTAACATCTCAGTGAACTTAGTGACGCATTACTAAAAAAATACTCTTTTGGGTAGCATGCACAACAGTTTTCAAAAGCAAAAAGTTCAACAAATAGAGCCACTGATTCAGGTATTGTTTACACAATTGCTCAAGTAACTCGTGTCATATGAGATGCAATTAGACAACAGTTAGGCCTATACTGTCAGTTGTATGCGGCAATGTGGATACGCAGCTACAAATTTCTCCACAACTTGTCCAAATCCAGTGAACGGGCTCTGGCAGGATGCATCGACAAAACTGCTACATCTGACAATCTATCATCGAGCATTGTAGTTCTTAAGCGAGTGTTTATAAGCTTGAGGCAACTGAATGATCGCTCTGATTGAGCAGATGTAACTGGAATAGTGCATGCCGCCTAAACATACTGTCATAGTGCCGTGATGATACAGGAAACGCCATCAGTCCACTGCCACTGAAGATTAGGGTTTGTCCTGTCTGCAAATAACCAACAGTTATGGCAGTATGGTCTAATTCTCTTGTCCACATTATGGCGAGCCACAGCCAATCTCTAGTAACTTTCAGGTTTCCAGAGAAGCATAGTAGGGTTTGCTACTGAACATAGGCCTCCCGCTTCCATCTTCTTCAAACGGACCACTAGGATGACATGGGCCCTGAGATAAAGTCATGCTCTTAAAGGAAGCAGATGCGATAGTGGAAGAAAAGTGCGCCCGATCAGTCGCGAAAGATCGGTCCAGCTTAAATAAATCACAGTCTGAGGTATAGCAGTGGAACTGGAAGTAGGCCTAATGTCAATTTCCTCACCTCTAATGACGTATTTTTTCTCCTTGGAAGTTGTCGGCACATCGGAGCAAAAAGAACTAACATCGGCTTCTTCCTCCGCTGCATCTGCATTCTCCACAACAGTTGCAGCTGCAGGAATATCAGCACCTGAGGTTTGCATCTTAAAGAACGAATTGATGGAAGGAGTACCAAATCACGAGCCTCAATTTTTCGACTTTTCTCT
>JACEVL010000618.1:275000-282500 GCA_020284085.1 Aporrectodea caliginosa | reverse complement strand
GGCGCCGAACTGACTGCGCTGCTACGCTGGGCAAAGAAACAGGGAGAGACAGGAATAGCCGTACGACGATCAACCCAGGTAAACATTTCCTTATGACCTGTGGATGTATGGGCGTATTTAGGGGTGGTTTCACGGGTTCAACCCTCTCCCAGAAATAAATGCAATACTGTTGTTAAAAACGAAAAATGTAGAAAAACACGGCAATTTCCAATGGAAACCCCCCGAAAACTGAACACCCCATCCGAAATTGTTATCTGGCTACGCACATGTCTGGATGGCATGTAAAAATGATGCCTTCCTACATCTCTGTTAGTATGTATATATGTCCGGCTGCCTCTCGGAATGTCTGTCTGCCTGAAACAGTCTGTCTGTCTTTCTGTCTGTCTGACTGTCTGTCGTTTTGCCCATCCATCCATCCACCACCTGTCTGACTGTTTGTTGATTCTATTTTGCATCTTCGTGTCCCTCCGCACTGACGCCCTTGACAATAATTATTGTAATTGTAATCGAGAACGACGAGAAGTTACAAATCGTCACACAGATCAGGTAAGCTCTAAGGTGTATCGTCGTCGTATGGTATCGACAACCGATGACGACAATTTGACAGTGCATTCGCTATTTTAATGTTCATTGTTTCTTGGAGAGTGTTCCTTTATTCGTTTTACAAACGAAGATCACCACGGGATAACAAAAGCTGAAGTATTGACGCATTTGTAAACATATAGCGTCGTGTTTAAGCTTTTCAAAGGTGTCGAAGAGATTATTGCATATCCGTTCTTTGATGACAGGCTCTTGATGTCAAAATTACCTTACTCGATCTGTTGATCCTATTTTGGATAGTTTGTTTTCCGGCAAACATTTAGTTTCTGGTGTTTAATGCCATATTTTGGCTGCTGGGCGATTGACACGGATGACCTATAGTGTCGCCCAAAAGGAAAAACGAAAAAAATTGGAAACGGAATAATAAAGAGAAAGATACAAAGCAAAATAGAAAATTCAAAAGACAACAGGAAACTGAAAATATATGAACATTCACTCTCCTACCACCCCAATCTATCAGTGCAAACGACAGGAAAATAAAAATTAAAATTAAAAATGACAACGATAACAAAGATGCAGAAATCATCCAGACTAAAAACCGAGAAATTGCCATCATAAAATTAGAAAGAAAAGTAACACGGACAATGAAGAATGCTACAAAAGATACAAAAACAACGGCCATCGTTTCCATAGACGACGTTAAACGTTTAACAGAAACTACCAGTCGACAGAGGGCGCAAAAGGTTCCCAAAGAACGGAAGTTCGACGAAATAGGTTCCTGGGACTTCTGACACCAATCGGATGTCATTAAACACTGCATAATATTACTATTAATTACTATTTTGTTATTTCATCCGTCTGCAACGTCAGTCGCCTTGGTAGCTATGCACTCTCTTTACACAATTGATGCTGTAGTTAGACACCTTTAAAACGCGTTCCAGCGAAGTTTGATATTTATTATTTGCATTAAATCTGCAATGCAAAGGTCTCAAAACACTCTCTCTCTCTCTCTCTCTCTCTCTCTCTCTCTCTCTCTCTCTCTCTCTCTCTCTCTCTCTCTCTCTCTCTCTCTCTCTCTCTCTCTCTCTCTCTCTCTCTCTCTCTCTCTCTCTCTCTCTCTCTCTCTCTCTCTCTCTCTCTCACACACACACACACTCGGTGATTGCTTAGAATCCTAAGATTCACAGTTTTCACACCTATCCCCACAAAACAAACAAGACTAGTATGCTACAGTGAAAACTGAACAAAAACTTTCCTGCGATTGTCGGTAAACAATAGAAACTAGTACATTAACAGGTAATTTTCTTGCCCATGGGACACGCTATTCCTTTCTGAATCGTCCAATTTTTTAGTTAATGCATTCCTGAAGCAAGTATGCATACCGCACTGCCCATAGTGCAGCTAGTCATAGGTAATGCCAGTCCCGAATCTGGAAAAAGAGGCGGGTGACCTCAACAGCCCTGGCAGCCACAAGCTGTCGTTTAACACTGAGACCATTACTAACCAGTAGTCTGTTGACGCTCATCAATAAACACAAGGGGCGCTATATAAATTCCTGAAATGAATGAATGAAATGACTAAGATACGATGAAAACTTTTCTTTTTTTCTTTTCGACGTCAACGACCTATTATGCCAAAACATGTCGCTAATCTGCTAGATTAATCTAATCCATTGGGTCGTACTTTAAAGCCCACCACTAGCGTTGTGGATGGTGATAGTCCCAAACCGAATGAGGGATTATGGTGACGATAATCACCATGGTTACGATATACAGCGTTGTTAAGCAGAAACTATATATATAGAGTCCCAACATACAGAGGTTACGCTGGGCGAACATGGACAAGTCAGTGGCAGTGGCATCAGGATGTAAAAAGGTCATAGATGGCAATTATGTGGGTGATGATTTAATGCCTGCAGAGGAGCTGGCTGATTGTCAGAGCAGACAGGAAGCTCTTCTAGAAATCGTAGTTCCTCGCCTTCATCAGTTCTTGCCACCGCTTCGTCAGGACAAGTAGGCTATTCACTTCGTAAGAGAGGACATCCTTTCATACTACCTGCTGCTGAATCTAAACTGTTTTAAAGTAGGTTTGTTAATCGCTCGGTCTTTAGTTACATTTAACTGTATACTGTGCATGATGTAGCCTATGTCTATAAAATCTGCTCCCGTGTTCGATTATATAATGTAATCGCCCATAGGCGCCGACTTTTGCTTTTGTCTCTGGATGCATGGCAGCATGGGTTCTACCACGGGTAAATGTTTTATATTCTACATTGCCGTATATAGGCGAGATTTAGCGCATTTAATTTATACCTTTCCTAGAGTTGCCTTGTTTGTTGCTGATTCAAAGAACCTGTCTGCCCTATCACATGGCACAACGCTTCACCGACGCGCAGAGTCAGAAGCCGTTGACACCGATAGTAAATAATTGTCTAGGTCACACGGGGGTTCTAAGTAACTTAAACAACTCATGATACGATCACAACAGTCTCACGACATTTTATAATGGCGTCAAAGGTCACCGGTCTGCTATGAGTTGTAGGACGTTCTTAGTCTTTCGTCGCTCTGCAAGGGGAAAGGGGAGCAGTCAAAATGAGGCAGGCAGGCAGGCAGGCAGGCAGGCAGGCAGGCAGGCTGCAGGCAGGCTGCAGGCAGGCTGCAGGCAGGCAGGCAGGCAGGCAGGCAGGCAGGCAGGCAGGCAGGCAGGCAGGCAACCTCAGATAAGACAACACACTCACAATTCCCAACGCGTAGGCAGAAACACAGACAGATACGCACACAACGCACACACACACACACACACACACACACACACACACACACACACACACACACACACACACACACACACACACACACACACACACACAGGCGTTTGGAAATACAGGCAGACATACACGCGCAGACACAGACGCAGAAGTCTAGGACATATCCCCCCCCCGGACATTTTCCCCGGACGTTTCCCCCTCGACGTTGGACTGATGAAAATAATTCTCTACTTTAAATAGAAGTTGGACTGACGAAAAAAATTCTAAGCCTAAATAAAAGCGGAATTTATTAAAGAAATTCTTTGCTTAGCCTAAATAGAAGTTGGAGTAATGAAAGAAGGTCTTTGCTTCAATAGAAGTTGGATTAATAACAGTTATCATGGACAATGGTAGAGTTACCTACTTACTGTTGGGGGGTGTCCGGGGAAATGTCCGGATACCTAGACGCAGATACTAGCATGGAGCCCGATGAAGTAGGCGATTGACAAGGAGCATAACTTCTTTTCTGAAGAATTATCTATTTCTCCGTCTGCCAAATTTAGCCTCTAATAATGAGGACTAACACTGTAGCGAGCTACTTCTAAGTCGACGTTCATAAACATAGCAATCGTCAAATGTTACTCATTATATTGAAATTCTCATTGCGTCTTTCTCTAGCCCACTTGTTAACCGCCATCTTATCAACTTTGCTTAGAGCCTTACGCTGTTTCTCTGCCCCTTAGTACAATTAAAATGCGTAAGTAAGTAAAGACTTCAATGACTGTATATATATATATATATATATATATTCGTTTATTGAGAAAAACAATCTGACAAAAACGCAGAAATGCCAACATGAGTGATAATGGATAATTAAAGTTAATTATAAATGTTGGAATAGACTAGTAAATATTTTTATATAATGATCTGGGAATAAATTGAGAGTTGTCCTTGGGTGGGAGAGTATGGTTGTGTGCTCTAGGTCTTAATTGATGAAAGGAGAGGGGGTCGGAGTGGAGATAGGAGTTGGTGAAGTTCATGTTTGGGGTTGTGACAATGCTGACATACACCTCTCGCAACAATGTTCTGAGAGGACAAAAACACCAGAGAGCCGTATAGTCTCATACAACGGTCTCTCAGACTGTCAATAACACACGGTAAAGTACAACACCGAAAGAGCAGCTGCTGACTACGAACGCAACGAGGCGCTAACTGTTTCTCCAGCTGTTGCTAAGCGCCGACCATCGTTCAGCGGGTTGCCTATTCGGGCCGTAACCACGGAACATAGATGCGTAAACTGTCAGAGTTTTTGTCGGTCGACAAAGTGCCTGGTGCAACCGACAGACGCCATTGTGGTGCTTTTTGGAGCGGAGAGAGACAGCACAACGCGAGGAAATTGTTTCCTTCGACCAACCTATATCGTGGCACTGATTATGCAAGCGCTATTTGTCACCGGATTTCTGTTCTGCATGTGCAAAAGCATAGGAGTGATCGTTCGCGATTCTTATCAGCTTCCCACCTTTGTTTTTATCCCTTACATCTCTACAATATTATTGCCCACCCCCATTACATGCATAAATCCTTTCCTGCTGCAGACACGAAATTACATAGAGACACACCGACAAATACACACACTGACACATGCAACCAGACAAACAGACAGTCACGCGCAAAGACTTAGAGATACACAGCAAACACACGTACATACATACTTTCTCTCTTATAAGTAGGTTTTAGGTTTTCTGGATACGACGCTGGTAAGCAAAGTTGAGTCACTAAACTTTGATGCCAACTCAGCCATCCATCCTTCAACTGTCGGTAAATAAATATCAGCATACGTTTGGATGCTAAATTTTTACCCTGTCGTTGGATTACTGTGGTCCAGTGGTGTAGTGGGGGGGGGGACGTGGGGAACGCCGTTCCCCCACTTTTTTTCTCACACTATGCAAAATTCTTGCAAGATGGCACTTTTTGCTTACTTCAATATCCAGGCGTTCCCCCACTTCATTTTTTAGGACTACACTACTGCTGTGGTCGCATGTGCACCTCAGCCGAATAATCGCCACTTTTCACAGAGGATATAACCTGTTCTTCCTTCTTCTCTTTGCCCTGTCGCTCCATTCCTTCGTCCTCTCGTTCTTTCTGTCTATCACAGTGGAGGCCTAACTGAGTGGGAAAGGTTAAAGGTCAGTAAGTGGTTGAGGTCTTCTGAGAAGTAAACACCCCCGTGGGCGCTGTGGAAGCCGACAGAAGGGTGAGAGAGAGAGGGCAGCGAGGTCAGACGTCGTCTGTGAGTTCGTGGGAAGAGAGCTACAAGGATGACAGATTTTTAAACAGTTAGGCTTTGGACGAGACTGAACTAAGCGGATCCTAGTTAATTGAAAACAAACTCACTTTTAAAGAGGGAGAGACAGAGACAGACAGAGACAGGCAGAGTCAGAGACAGACAGACACACGCACATTTATTTTCCACAGTATATATTATATAATATACATGAACATAGAGACAGAGAGACAGACAGAGTCACAGCCGTCTCAACACCAAACACCATCCACCTTAGCCGTCTGACTGTCTGCCTGCCTTACTCTCTGGATTTTAACCGCCTGCCTATCGATTTTGTTTTGATTGAGCGCCTGTGAATAAGCTGGTTCCCGCGACTTCGCTTTTGTGGGCGCTCTAGAAATCTCGAGTTTACGATTACGATTTACGATTACAGACACACAGTGAGATAATCAGATAATGAGATAATGAGATAATGAGATAATGAGGCTGAAAATGAACATTCGTTGGTCGAAGTAAGTATATAATGGGTGCGTGGATGAAATGGTTAGAGCTTTAACCTCTTAAAGAGGAGAGACTACATTCCAAGTTACCCCATGCATAGAATATGATAGGCACACAGGAAGTGGCCAATTGAGTCCTTTCCTCAAATACAACCATTATCCTCGGTACTTCTGCCGGAACAAACAACGATCTCAAACTCACTGAGACAATCAGTTTATTGAGATACTAGACGTATTTTGTCTGTTCAAACAACGGTAAATTTACCTTCTTAACGTACATCCCTCACCCCTCCCCTTCCCTCGCCCTGTCCGTCTCCCATCCCCTGCCTCTCCCCTCCTTCCCTGGTCCCTGTGATGAGTAGAGAAGCCTGAGTTAGATGACGGTGAGTGAGTGGCGGAACTGATGAGGGAACTGAGAATATGTGGAACATTGTACATTGTATCAATGTATTGCATTGCATGTAATATATTCTATTGTACTGCAGCAGTGCATTGTAATGTAAGCTATTGTATTGTATAATTGTATTGTGTTGTATTGTATGGTATTTATTGTATCCTGTTATATTATATGCTCCGCCACTGATCGTACTCTGACAGTGCCAGTCCCAAGTCTGAATGAAGGAGGAGGGCGACGCTAATGATCTTTGTTATCACACAGTGTCGTTAAACTGAAACTACTACTATTATAGTACCATATGATAATTATTATATCGTAGTAATGCGATTTATCACGGTGTAATATTCTGAAGTGTCACCAATCTTCCTCTTACACGTTCGCGTGTAAGAGGAACTGCCTGCAGTCCTCTGGTGTCGATAGCAAACTTCAATTCGTTTCCCAAATCACTGATCTCTAATTCCATTTTCTTTTCCAGTTCCTCTCCGCTTCACCATCCATCCATCCATCCATCCATCCATCCATCCATCCATCCATCCATCCATCCATCCATCCATCCATCCATCCATCCATCCATCCATCCATCCATCCATCCATCCATCCATCCATCCATTCGTGTTTGGATTCGGCCAACATCTTGCTGATTTCCATGTGGATATCGAAAGCATTACGCGCTATAGAACAGAGACCACTTCGGTCCCATCTACCCCATTCCTTCAAAGTACTCTTAAGTCTTCCCAACACTTTCCTTATTAAATTCTCTGTCATTGACCATCGTGCACTAAATATACACTTATGCACATAAGATGTATTATATAATCTACATACGCATATATATATACACGCATATTTATATATGTTGAGCATCGTGCATTAATTCACTGGCGCGTGTATACGCTCTTTGGGAAATTGCGCTATAAAAGTGGCAAACTTGACGAATTATATATTTATATAGTGCAAGCCTCAGTGATTGCACACAATACATATACGTGCACAATATCCATATCCGTATATATATATATATATATATGTGTGT
>JACEVL010000618.1:255000-270000 GCA_020284085.1 Aporrectodea caliginosa | reverse complement strand
TAGGCAGAATTTACCCACTACATTTGGAATCCACTTGACAGTTCGCATGCACGCAAAAATATTTCCTATTAAAAGTTGATCGGTTCCATCATTAATGGTCTTATCATTAAGTCAATCGTGCCTGCATCCTTTCCACTCTCTGGCTCTGTCTTCGTCTCTGTCTCAGTCTCTGCCTCTGTCTCTGTCTGTCTCTGTCTGTCGGTCTCTGTCTGTCTCTGTCTGTCTCTGTCTCTCTCTCCTTTCTCTGTCTGTCTGTCTGTTTGTCTGTCTGTCTGTGTGTCTGTCTTTCTGTCTCTTACAACTTCTCTTCTGCCAACGTGTATTATGAACTGTATCCCTGCCCACAGAGTATACACCAAGAGATGTAAGAGCCATCAGCATTCTCACTCGTGAATGGCACAACCCGTTTCGTATACAGCGTGTCTGAAAGTATTGGGCCACCATGGACAGACAGTCGGTCTTTGCCAAACGATTACTTCTGATCTCTGCAGGTTTTCTGGGCTTTAGGGGACAAGAATAAACACAGCAGCGCCACCATGTGACCGACAACGATGCGTATAACCTTGACGCTACCCGCGTTCAATCACTGTCGGCCTCTTTGATCCTCCAGGGCTTTGTCGAAAGGTCACACCGTCGGCATGCACATATTAGACACAGGCCTACATACATTCGTAATTAGAAGCCAGTATAATGAAATCGGTATTAAAGAGGATACTGCTGTGTTGCACGGTGGGCAAAGAGAGTGAGGAGTGCATCTCCAACAGACAGAGGATCGGCGTTTTCATATTTAATATTAAATGTAAACAGAAATGAGTTGGCTGCGGAAGAGAAAAGGGATTGTCAAGACTACAGAAAATTATAAACGATGTTACGATAATATAATTATGACAAGTTGACAACATTAGGTATTCAAACGACTCTGCTATAGACAAAGTCGTTCAACGAAGACTCAGATGGTTTGGACATGTAGAGAGAATGCCTGTTGAGAGAATCCCACACAATGCACGACATGAACAATTTGAAGGAAGAAGAAACTTAGGCAGACCAAGACTACGCTGGATAGATAATATAAATGAGGACATAACATCACTTGGACTAACACCAAGGGCAGAAATGGACTTGACAAAATTTAATGACAGAGGATAATGGAGATCATTTATTCGTACCCATCGCCGCCAAATGGCTGGCGTAAGGAAATGATGATGATGATGATGATGATGATGATGATGATGATGATGATGATGATGATGATGATGATGATGATGATGATGATGATGATGATGATGATGATGATGATGATGATGATGATGATGATGATGATGATATGATGATGAAATAGCTGCATAGTTTAGTGTTTAGTCGTTGGAAGCGGTCTAGATATAACGACCTATTGTAAATGTAAAAGCAAATTTAAATGTTAATGCAAGTTTTAAAACAGAAGAGCAGTCCCTTGAACTAGCCTAAGAGGCAGCTATGGGTACGAAGTGTTAGCGACTTCATTTTCTTAGCCTCGGCATATGAGGGCGGGTGGTCAGTCCTCTCCCTCGCCGTCTCATCTTCAAACCGACAGTGTACGGTCAGTGTACTCATCATAGCTGAGTCGGCTAGGAGGTGCAGGTATCGCAAAAATCTCGAACCAAATGTCTGTTCTGGCGGGGATTTGAACCCCGTCCTCTCTGTTGACAGTCCAGCACGCTAACCACTACAAATATCGAATGTAAATGTAAACGTTAGTGTAACTCTCTTACATTTCTCTGGGCCACGTAGTAACTACTCGAGGGAGACCAACTTCTTCACCAGTGTGGTATCAAATCAAGTCCACTGGAGCCGGTTTGTCTGGACCGTCTCGCTGGTCAAAGACTCGTGGGGATGAGGCCAGGGGAGATGGATTGTGGTGTTACGGTTGAAATCGTTGATGAGGGTGGTCACAGTTTGGCGCAGGAGCAGAAGCAGAATAGACTAGCTTAAAAATTCGGCTTAAATAATGAATGGTGAAACGGTAACCCTGCGTCTGGATGATCTGAACCGGTAAGTTCCTTCATAAATTATACCCGAGCCTGGCCATAGTCAGTGTTAAAAAGGTGGTTTGAGTAATATGCAAGGACGCTATCACAGCTTTTCAGAGGAAGCTCGGAAAATTGGACTATTAAGCGTTCCAGTGGTTTCAACAGCGAATACTCGTTGCTGAACGCTTTAAAAACTTGCTACATGTATGTAATGTTAATTTGTGTTCTGTTAGTGTGTGTTATCGTAGGCCTATGTTATGTAATTGCGTGGTATTTTATTGTTATGTTACGTGATGTTATGTTTATGCTTATGTTATTGTATGCTATGTTATGTATGGGGTTCAACCAACATGCCAAAAGTAGGGTAGAAACATGTGACGTGACTGGAATTGTAGTGCGAGCAGAAGGAGAAAGCGTTATTCAAAGAGAAGGATCAATAGAGGAAAAAGATCGAGACTGAGCCATAGCAGTATGGGACTCGGTGGTGTAGGGGTATGTTCGGTGCCTTGCAGCCGGAGGGTTGCAGGTTCGAATTCACCTCAAGCCGTCGCGTAGGGACCCTGGGCAAGTCCTTCACTCGCAATTGCTCATGCGCTTCGGCGTGAAACTCCGATTCAGTGTCCACGCTGTAGTCGGGAGCGCCTCTGAGTAGAAATCTTGAAAGGGCGCTATAACAAGTGCTCATACATACATACATACATACATACATAGTTCTAGAACTGGGAACTAGAAGGTCAAGTCTAATAAAAGAGCGAAGTAGACGGTGTGAGGAAGCTGAATGAGACCGAAGAATTAGGTCCATTAAGTATTTCGGTCAAGTCCGCGCTGGGCCTTGAAGATATCCATGTTCACAGCGCTCAGTCGTGTTCTTCGAGGCGCCCCATAAAAGCCCACAGCAACATACATTACACTACATAATGAATAGGAATATATCACGCCACACTCCAGCACTTTGGCCCATCAACCTAGAACGTATGGCAAGTGACGCAGGAGGCCCTGCAGTGCCAGTAAACACGCCAGCCTATAACGAACCCGAAGGAGGCTTTGTAGGCTTTCAATTTCCTTCTCACAACGAAACGAAGCAGAGGCGCCCTCTGAAGACGAAAGCGACAAAACCTCAACGAACGCCGGCCACAGAAGAATCAATAGCAAGGAATTAATCTCCGTCTCTGCTGCCTTCTCCACCAATGACTGCAGTTTGTCGGCCGCACTGTCACAATAGACGCCATTTATATGCTCACCGGGCGACTTGACCGACCAAGCGGGCGGCTGTCCCCGACTTGTTGGCGGTTGCTGCGGGCGTCGGGCGCCGACGCTGGAAGTAGGGCGGCGCGCCGCGGGGGAAAGTACCACGGCTGTGATGGAATTTCATTTTGCCGAGGAACGTCTGCGGATGGTGAGAGAGAGAGAGAGAGAGAGAGAGAGAGAGAGAGAGAGAGAGAGAGAGAGAGAGAGAGAGAGAGAGAGAGAGAGAGAGAGAGAGAGAGAGAGAGACAGAGACAGAGACAGAGACAGAGACAGAGACAGAGACAGAGACAGAGACAGAGACAGAGACAGAGACAGAGACAGAGACAGAGACAGAGACAGAGACAGAGACAGAGACAGAGACAGAGACAGAGACAGAGACAGAGACAGAGACAGAGACAGAGACAGAGACAGAGACAGAGACAGAGACAGAGACAGAGACAGAGACAGAGACAGAGACAGAGACAGAGACAGAGACAGAGACAGAGACAGAGACAGAGAGACAGAGAGAGACAGACAGACAGACAGACAGACATACAGACAGACAGAGACAGAAAGACATACAGACAAACAGACAGACATACAGACAGACATACAGACATACAGACAGACAGACAGAGACGAGACAGAGACAGACACAGAGACAGAGGTAGAGGCAGAGACAGACAGACAGACAGAGAGAAAGGAAGAGGAGGCAGAGGATGGCATTTTGATGTTAGCGCTAAAGACCGTGAGAGAGCCCAGTCGTCTTGTTATGGGTCTCGTCTAAAAATATGGCTAAATCAATTAGGAGACGACTTCTTGCTGCTTTTATTTTGAACATCAACTGAGAAACATGCGAGGAAGACGTCGAACGAAAGTCATCAACAAAATAATAAATAAAATTAGAATGAAACGAGGCTGAACACGAAAACGAGTCTACGGTGTTTGTATGAGGGATGCCTCTAATTAAACGCATTGTCTCTAATTGCTTATAGTTGAACGCATTGCCTTTAATTGAGCGCATTTCCTCTAATTGAGCGCATTGCCTCTAATTGAGCGCATTGCCTCTAATTAAACGCATTGTCTCTAATTGCTTATAGTTGAACGCATTGCCTTTAATTGAGCGCATTTCCTCTAATTGAGCGCATTGCCTCTAATTGAGCGCATTGCCTCTAATTGAGCGCATTGCCTCTAATTGAACGCATTGCCTGTAGCCTAATTGAACGCATTGCCTGTAACTGAACGCATTGCCTGTAGTTGAACGCATTGCTCTAATTGAACGTATTGCCTCTAATTGAACGCAGTGCCTCTAATTGAACACAGTGCCGTGCAACACGTAGCTATTCATAGTATATTGAAACGCGACAGTGGTGCCACCTATGTTCTACTGAACACGAGAATCATTCATGACAATGCTTAATGGTTTCAGCGGTTTAGCCTCTAATTGAACGCATTGCCTGTAGCCTAATTGAACGCATTGCCTGTAACTGAACGCATTGCCTGTAGTTGAACGCATTGCTCTAATTGAACGTATTGCCTCTAATTGAACGCAGTGCCTCTAATTGAACACAGTGCCGTGCAACACGTAGCTATTCATAGTATATTGAAACGCGACAGTGGTGCCACCTATGTTCTACTGAACACGAGAATCATTCATGACAATGCTTAATGGTTTCAGCGGTTTAACCGATAAAAGACCCTGAATTGCAATACATGTAAGTTTATAGGCCTACACAGCGAATCTACACTGTTTTCTAAGATGCTTCGAGTAAAACAGGATCGAACTGGTCCTTTACGAACTCGAAAATGCCATTGATAGTATATAGAATCGAGAGAAAACAAGGCCAAAGAGGGGCCGCATAATATACAATTAAAATTCACAGCAGGCTTACTTTCGTATAACAATTCACCGCGGGCTCTACATAAATGCGAAATTACTTTTCTCGTCGACTCATTTGTCTGCAAAACGAATTACACCGAAGTTATTAGCGCAACTTCTGCGTTTCAGAACGCACAGGATTATTGTCCGTTTTATTACCCGCGTATCACATATCTATATTGGTCGATGGGAGGTTCGCCAAGGAAAACGATACGTTATAATATATATGTATTGTATATAATATATATTATATATAATATATATATATATATATATATATATGTTGGTCGATATATTAGTCGCGGTAGGTTCACTAAGGAAACCGATGCGCAGGTTGCAACATGTCGTAAATCCAGGATGGGTGAACGCGGGCAGTCGATTTTTTGGTCTGTGTTTGTGTCCTATATATTGTCTGAGGCGTCTCTGTGGAATGGGATTAACTCGTTGCCTGGCATAGCGCAACATAAATCATATTGGTCTATATACGATCGTAGAAAACCGTTGAAACCGTTGTCTCGTGCACATCGAATAACAATCGCAGCTGAGCCACTGGTGTAGCACTGGGAGATTCTCTCTCCACTTGCAGTGAGTGTTAGATAATGCGTTGTAATGTAACGTCATGTAAGCCTTGTAAAGTAATGTAGGTACTTGAAGATAATTTGAGGCAATGCATAATTTGTTATGCGCCTTTGTTAATAGTAACTATGACGGTTTAGCCACTGGTAGCTATGAATAGATTCTCCATTTACCGTTGAAGCTGATAGATAATGCAAGGTAATGTAAAGTAGGCCAAATGCAATTTAATGTAAAGTACTTAATGGTAATATGAGGTGATGCTAAATTTGTTATGAGCCTTTGTTAATAGTAACTATTGCGGTTTTGCAGCTGGTGGCTATTCATAGATTCTCTGCTTACTTACCAACTGTAAGTTGATTTGTTTAACGACACTCTATCATAACAAAGATGATTAACGTCGCCCTCCTCCTTTCTCCAGGCTTGGGACTAGCACTGCCAGAGTACGAGCAGTGACGGAGTTTGTACCAACTGTTAGATAACTCAGGTTAATGTACTCAGCTGGTTCGAAAAACATGTTGGACCAGCCCTCCTCCCAATCAGAGTCACTGGCAGGGATGGGCAAATTACTCGGAAAAATGTAATTGAATTACAAATTACAAATAACTTTGCGACATGAAATGTAACTTCAAATTACAAATACATGGGAAATGTAATTGAATTACAATTTAACAAATTACAATTATTGCGTAATTTCAAGTAATTTCAATTACGTAATTTCAATTACTGCCCATCCCTAAGGGTCAGCAACTTGAATACAAAAGGGAAGTGTTGAGGCTTATAAATGGGGCATGGTGGCCGATTGGTTAAAGCGTTCGACCTGTAACGCGGAGGTTAAGGGTCCGAGCCTCCACTGAGGCGGTTAAGAACTCTGTAGGGACCTTGAGCAAGTCCTTCACTCACAATAATTGCTCTGTGCCATCGATGTTCTGTCGTATGGTCGTGTGTGCACTTTTGAACTTTTGAAGAAGGGCGATATCAAAATACAGTTGTATTGTATTGCATCAAAAATATATTTGTATTGTATTGTATCAAAATACAGTTGTATTGTACTGCATCAAAAATATATTTGCATTGTATTGTATCAAAATACAGTTTTATTGTATTGCATTGTATTGCATAGAGGTGTCCAGTCGTTGGATTGTTGTTGTCGTGCGTGCACCTCAGCCAAAACATCGACCATGCCTCTGAAAAGCTTCTATAGAGCCACGAAAACAAATTGCGGTCATCTTTACCCCATTAATTGAACCTTTTCAAAGAGACCGACTTTGAAGACGATGCCTGCCTTTAAAAATATCGAAACTGCAATCATGAATATTCACTGCTGCTTAAAAGCTAAGCACATGACACCAGCTTATTCATGGTCGTCCAGGGACAGTGTTTAATCTAGACGTCTCTTGGGGAAAGTTCCCCCTAGGATCGAGTTTCCACCCCAGAAAAATGAAAGAGATGAAATTTTGTATAGAAAGTGTGAAATTTAGGGATAATTCCCCCCCGCAGGATTTATTGCGGAGGGGAAATTTTTGGTTGAAAATTCTCGTTACTACCCCCTCGAAATTTTTTTGGAAATTCTCGTTACCACCTCTCCCGGTGGTCAACTTTTCAAATATGTTGGATCCCCCCCCCAAGTCTAGATTCCCCCCCGACAGCAAGGGGAGTAGATTAAACACTGGTCCAGGGATAAGAGGTGGAGGCTGAGGTTGATCGCAGAGTGTTACGGATATCACAGGTGAGACAGTGTCTCAAATAGCATCTGCTATCTAACCTGGACGTATACATGTACATCCGGGCTTGGCCAGGCCTCAATATTTGTAAGACGAGAACGAATATATTATTTCTGATGGGAATCCAGACAACTTCGTCATTTTCAATTTATGAGCAAGCACAAGACGATTAAGGGTGTTTTGATCATGGAACCTAAGAGCAGTCTAATTATCATCTCACGACAAGCAAACTGGCAGACTTGCTTGTCAGGAAATGCTCTTAGGTTCCATGATCAAAATATCCTTAATTGTCTGTCTGTCTATCTGCCAAATTGCTTGTCGAGAAAAGACAATTAGAAACTTGAGAGACAAAGAGACAGACAGACAGATTGCAAAAGACAGAGACATATAGACATATAGATATGCAGTTAGACAAGTAGAGAGTCTGAATATCGGATAAACAGATAACAGACAGGCAGACAGACAGACAGGCAGATTGACTGGTCACAAAAATGGTCTTCCTCTAGAGCTGCATGTATACACTCTGGGAGTCTGCCTGAAACTTTCCTTACTAAACTCAAAACTGGTCTTTTTGGGCGCGTTGGAGTCGGGAGCGCCTCTGAGTAGTTTCCTTGAAGGGGCGCTATATAAATTCCCGAATGAATTAAACAAAATATGTACAGATAGATAGACTGACAGACCGGTTAAATGTTACAAAAGGTAGACAATCAGACAAGACAGACAGAGAAACTGAATCGTCTTTTCTGGAACTAGTTTCTGCTTTCTGGAATTGAAACCCGAATGATTCGTGTCGATGATTTCCTTCGTCTCCTTATTCAGCCTCGTCCAGGGAGAGAGGAATTATTGTTCTATCGAGATTGCATCGTTACGTTTCACTTAGCGTCAGGAGTTCGATTCCTTGTGGATCACGAGACGAGGCCAGTGGAGATTTACCATTCGTGATTACTGTCTGTCTGTTTGTCTGTCTGTCTGTCTGTCTGTCTGTCGCGAAAAGTCGAGACCACTGCATCATCTCCTGGCGGCTGACTATCCGCGCCTCAGATTCACACTTCGGTGTGACCGTGCGAGCGTAACAAATTTAATTATAATAATATAATAATAAGGAGTTGAGATTTACCATTCGTGCTGTCACGCAGAAGATTTGCGATCTACATATCTCTATATATAATATATCTGTACATGTCTGTACTCTGGACATCCATTCATCCATTCATTCATTCATTCATTCATTCAGTCAGTCAGTCAGTCAGTCACTGAATCAGTCAGTCAGTCAGTCAGTCAGCCAGCCAGTCAGATACAGCTAGTAAACCATTCAGGCAGCCACCGGCCGGCCAGTAAGCAGAGGGGAGCAGACTGAAAATTAGGGAGCTGATGCGGAATAGATATTGACGACGCGGTGAAAGAAGCAGGATCAGATGGAGGAAAGGAAGTGGATGATGTTGACGAGGAGCGTGTAGCCTATATATACAAGAGGGGGATGTGCAGGCGGAGCAGAAGCGAGGCAAGGGATGGCCACGGATGTACAGACGACGAGAAAAAGCAATCTCCTTGAGAGGCATCATCCCCCGCGAAGCAACAGCAACGGCCGGCCGCCATTTTAGTTCTCAACGCCTTCTTCTTTCTATTGAGCGACAAGCCGACGCACGGCCTGCTGGGATATATCTATTTTCGTCACTGACGCCATCCAAAATGCATGGCGTGGTCTTCCCGAATGGGATTCGTTCAATACACGTACATGGCTTGCGTCCCCTTGACTATACATGTCAGTGTTCGCAGTATGTGTATAGGATCGGTATAATCTTAAAAGTGATGTCTGGTAATAGCAGGTTCTGACTGTGGCTAGCCAGCATGTTTCATAAATGTCAAATGTCTTCGCCATATTAGTATCTGCTGCCAACCAGACACTGCAGTCATCCGAAGTGTGTATGACAGATAGGTGCACATTTATATGCAAATGTAATTACGTTGTATTATTTATAAATGAAATGAATGTAGCTGCGACTGTATTATCCATCACTGGTATTAAGCATATATTCTGTATTCGCTATAAATATACTATACATGTCCTAAAAAAGTAGATATAGACGTGCCTATTTTAGTCCTGTGCTATAATAGTTCATAGCGTTATATATATATATATATATAATTATATATATATATATATATATATATATATACACATACTATGCATAGTTATATACTAACGTACATAATTAAGCAAATAAATAGGCCTACATGCATATACCTCAATGCTGGACGTCATATTTTCAGTTTATTAGGCGATAAGTTTTCCTTTAGCCGAAGGCGCTTGTGTTCCGAAAGATAATGGACACTTCAAAGACAAGCATAGATCAGCAGGCGCAGAGAAGAGTCTATCACCAATGAACATTACGCAGCACGTAGCTATCCTCCGTTCAGTGAAGGGAGACTTTACAAGATGCCCGCTGATCTAAATTCGTCTACACAGTGTCCACGATGTTACGGAATTTGACTTCCAACTCTGTTTACATCAAATACGAGTAGTGGTGTGTACGTGTTAGCAGAAATTGTCTGGTACTCTCTACGGCTTCAAACTTAGGTGTGGGTTTTGTATTAGTGGCACAGACATTGATGGCACAGTTATCTGGGAGTAGCCTAATTGGTAATAATGAGTTTGTTGAGGCACCATACATCAGATGTATATTTATCTTCACCCATTTCAACACGCTAGAGCGGCTAGACTGAGTGCATGCAAGGCATTTAAGCAGTCAGTCAGTAAGTAAGTAAGTCGGTCAGTCGGTCAATCAGTCCATCATTCAGTCAGTCAGTCATTCATTCAGTCAGCCAGTCAAAGCCACCCAAATGACCAAATGACCTTTCAGTCAGCCAGTCAGCCAGTAAATCGGCCAGCCAGCCAGTCAGTCAGCCTGTCCTTGAGCAAGCATAAGCCATTCATTCAGACAGTCAGTCAGCGGGCCAGTAAGCCACTCAGTCATTCAGCCAGTCAATCAGTCAGCTGGGATTTCGATACAAGATTAGACGGCATTAGGCGGACGTCAAGTAAACACGATTCGAATTTTCTCATCCATCAATCGCCGCACAGATACGTGATTTACGAAGCAACGAAGGAAAGACAGATAGACAGATAGACAGGCAGACAGACAGACAGACAGACGGACAGACAGACAGACGGACAGACGGACAGACAGACAGACAAGCAGACAGACAGACAGACAAACAGACAGACAGACAAACAGACAGACAGACAAACAGACAGGCGGGTCTATAGAGCACTTGAAGAGATTGTTTCTGGTCCGTGACATTGGCAAGCAGCGTGCAATCATGTAAATAGTTCTTGAGTCATACATAGCACCAGCGGAGTATCAGCTATAGATGGTTCACGATTAGCATTTCATCGCATGAACTGGGAAATGGAGGCATCGAGATTTTTTACAACTGTCTCAGGCATTGGCTGAAAACCAAATGCCAAAGGATGTCTACACTATACCTTGTTTTATTTCATCATTTGTCTGTCTGTATGTATGTATGTATGTCTGTCTGTCTGTCCGTCCGTCTGTCTGTCTGTCTGTCTGTCTCTGTGTACCTGTTTCAGTAGTCTGGTTGATCTCTTAAACTAACTTAATTGATCCTAAATTTCACTGCATTGAATGACATTATACCTCATCTCATCTCGCCTTACCCTACCATTCGATGCCACCTTTCCTACGTTGCGTTCGTTGCCTTATTTTTACCATACCATACCCCAAATGACCTTACCTTAGATCTTGTAGGGTACCATGCCTTACTAATCTTACCTCACATCTAACCTAACTTCATCTTAAACTTACTCTACCATACCTTGTGTTCCTTTCCTTACCATACCTTGAATTTTCTTGTGTTACCTTACTTTAAATAACATAACATTACCTTACTTTACATAACATAACATTACCTTACTTTACATATCATAACATTACCTTACTTAGCATAACATAACATTACCTTACTTAACATAACATAACGTTACCTTACTTAACATAACATTACGTTACCTTACTTTACATAACATAACATTACCTTACTTTACATAACATAACATAACATTACCTTACTTTACATAACATAACATAACATTACCTTACTTTACATAACATAACATTACCTTACTTAACATAACATTACGTTACTTTACATAACATAACATAACATTACCTTACTTAACATAACATAACATTACCTTACTTTACATAACATAACATTACCTTACTTTACATAACATAACTTTACATAACATAACATTACCTTACTTTACATAACATAACATTACCTTACTTTACATAACATAACATTACCTTACTTTACATAACATAACATTACCTTACTTAACATAACATAACGTTACCTTACTTAACATAACATTACGTTACCTTACTTTACATAACATAACATTACCTTACTTTACATAACATAACATAACATTACCTTACTTTACATAACATAACATAACATTACCTTACTTTACATAACATAACATTACCTTACTTAACATAACATTACGTTACTTTACATAACATAACATAACATTACCTTACTTAACATAACATAACATTACCTTACTTTACATAACATAACATAACATTACTTTACTTTACATAACATAACATTACCTTACTTAACATAACATTACGTTACTTTACATAACATAACATAACATTACCTTACTTTACATAACATAAGATTACCTTACTTAACATAACATAACATTACCTTACTTTACATAACATAACATTGCCTTACTTTACATAACATAACATTACCTTACTTTACATAACATTACCTTACTTTACATAGCATAACATTACCTTACTTTACATAACATAACATAACATAACATTACTTTACTTTACATAACATAACATAACATTACCTTACTTTACATAACATAACATTGCCTTACTTTACATAACATAACATTACCTTACTTTACATAACATTACCTTACTTTACATAACATAACATTACCTTACTTTACATAACATAACATAACATTACGTTACTTTACATAACATAACATAACATTACCTTACTTAACATAACATAACATTACCTTACTTTACATAACATAACATAACATTACCTTACTTTACATAACATAACATTACCTTACTTAACATAACATTACGTTACTTTACATAACATAACATAACATTACCTTACTTAACATAACATAACATTACCTTACTTTACATAACATAACATTACCTTACTTAACATAACATAACATTACCTTACTTTACATAACATAACATTGCCTTACTTTACATAACATAACATTACCTTACTTTACATAACATTACCTTACTTTACATAACATAACATTACCTTACTTTACATAACATAACATAACATTACTTTACTTTACATAACATAACATTACCTTACTTTACATAACATAACATTACCTGACTTTACATAACATAACATTACCTTACTTTACATAACATAACATTACCTTACTTTACATAACATAACATAACATTACTTTACTTTACATAACATAACATTACCTTACTTTACATAACATAACATAACATTACTTTACTTTACATAACATAACATTACCTTACTTTACATAACATAACATAACATTACTTTACTTTACATAACATAACATTACCTTACTTTACATAACATAACATTACCTTACTTTACATAACATAACATAACATTACTTTACTTTACATAACATAACATTACCTTACTTTACATAACATAACATTACGTTACTTTACATAACATAACATAACATTACTTTACTTTACATAACATAACATTACCTTACTTTACATAACATAACATTACCTTACTTTACATAACATAACATTACCTTACTTTACATAACATAACATTACCTTACTTTACATAACATAACATTACCTTACTTTACATAACATAACATTACCTGACTTTACATAACATAACATTACTTTACTTTACATAACATAACATTACCTTACTTTACATAACATAACATTACCTTACTTTACATAACATAACATAACATTACTTTACTTTACATAACATAACATTACCTTACTTTACATAACATAACATTACGTTACTTTACATAACATAACATAACATTACTTTACTTTACATAACATAACATTACCTTACTTTACATAACATAACATTACCTTACTTTACATAACATAACATTACCTTACTTTACATAACATAACATTACCTGACTTTACATAACATAACATTACCTTACTTTACATAACATAACATTACCTTACTTTACATAACATAACATTACCTTACTTTACATAACATAACATTACCTGACTTTACATAACATAACATTACCTTACCGCATACGTTACCCCATTCTATCATACCTTACCATGTCTTGCATATCCACACCGTTCATGCATTTAACAGGAGAGAGTGGTCACTTCGTGTTGCAGTTGTGGTGGACTTATCTAGTGACATGGTCAAGCCAAAAGGTCTGGTCACGGTTCCGGATGTTGACCAGGGAGAAATCCGACCCCTGTTCAAACAGACGCCGAAAAACATCACCGTTGGTCCAGGAGACAGAGCCGTTCTCAAGTGCCGCGTCGAAAATCTTGGAACGAAAACGGTAAACGCTTTAGATCTTAGCTACTTCTTGCTGTACTGGAAACCATTGTTAATTAGTATGTAAAGAATGACGCATATCATCATCATCGTGGTCGTCGTCGTCATCATCATCATTATCGTTGTTGTAGTTGTCATTATTATCAATGCTATTATTATAATTGTTGTTGTTGTCGTTTGTTGTTGTTTGTTGTTGTTTTTGTTGTTGTTACCGTTCTTATTCTTGTTTTCGTTGTTGCAGTAGGGCCTACTATCTATTTGCAATGCGTCGTAACCCCCGCAGAAGAACGAGAGCAGATGTCTCTAGTGCTAACGCACTTAAAGCACGAAGGAAGCACGTGCATACTATGCGACCAGTGCAAAATAGATGCCTTTAGATGCCTTGCTAAGAAATTCTGTACAGATGAATGGCTGTTATTTGAACTGGACTGTGTTACGATTGCAATCAATTGCACTCATCTTCAGTCGATGGCGGTTTAGAAGAGATGCAGAGAGGATGCCTTTTGATGCTTGATGTCGACGCTCAACTTGTAGTCGAATCATGTCCTTGGATTATATATATATATATATATATATATATAGAGAGAGAGAGAGAGAGAGAGAGAGAGAGAGAGAGAGAGAGAGAGACAGAGAGACAGAGACAGAGAGACAGAGAGACAGAGAGACAGAGAGACAGAGACAGAGAGACAGACGCAGAATGTAGAGTCGTATTTATGTAGAGCCAGTCGAGTGCTTGATCGTAAAGACCGATAGAATTGTTTTCTTTGTGAGTCGAGTCAGTTAATAATAATAATAATCTTTTCTTTAATAAGCGCCTGACAAACGCACTGCGCTGTACATTTACATGTTATGCAATTTAAATCTTAACTACTAACAGAACAGACAACCTGCAATACAACGGCGCTAATAGCAGCCTACAAACATATCCGCCCAACGGGGGCTCGAACTCGGTACCTCTCGGTCTGTGTGC